>NDGN011312953.1:0-11124 GCA_002564285.1 Tympanoctomys barrerae | reverse complement strand
AAAAATTAGAATATATTTTAAAAATAGGCATGAAGAATTATATAATTCTTATATTTACACATAAGTAAAAAATCTAACCATATACACCCTTGAAGCAGGATAGTCACACAACATTCAATAAGCATATATTCTAATGGCTTTCTCTTCAAAATATCCTATACTAATATCATGCTATATGTAACATTTATATATTTTGCATTAAAATTTATTTTTATTTCATCAATGTGTTCGTGTCAATATTTACAGAGGACAAATTTTAAATTATATATATTTTCTCATCATTTCAATAAGTAAAACCCTACACGTTCCCTTAATAAGGGATAGTGTCTATATTCCACATTTTTTGCTGTTGAACATTCTCATTCATGTTTGCTTATCTCTGTGCTTATGCCCAATCCTATCTAGAATACTCTCTAGGAAAGAAAACTACTAAGTGTTATACTCTAGAGCATTTTCAGTTTATTACATTGACAAATAATTTTCAAAGTGATTGTGTCAATTCCTGTTTTCACCATTAAGTATAAAAACCCATTTCCCACATTCTCATCAATATTTGTGCACTCAAACTAATTTTAGCCAAATTGTTGTACAGGTGATAGTTTACTACTGATTTAGTTTTCCGTTACCTAATTATTATTATAATAAAGCAGTTCTTCTTGTGTCTATTAGGCATTTATTTTATCTTCTTTATAAATTGTCTATATCCCTTTCCTTGTGAATTCTTTGCTTTATTCTTGATTTCATAAGTCCTTGAAACATGCAAGCAAGCATTATAATCATCTTCTCTGAATCAGCCAGTAGCTTATTTTCACTTTACATTTGAAATAACATTTGGTCTGTGCAACTGTATTATTATGGTTATGATGATGATCATGATTATGATTATCAGTAAGGTCAAATTTATCTGTGTTATGACTTATACAATTTTTTGGTGGTGGATCTCAAGATTGAACATAGAACCGTTGTACCTTCACAATGATCTATGTTCTCAATCCTTTTTATTTTTATTTTTTACTTTGAAATACAGTCTTTCCAAGTTATTCAACCTGGATTCAAACTTTCTATCCTCTTGCTTCCACTTTCCAGAGTTCGGGAACTGGAGGCATGTTCTATCACACTCCGATATTTTTCATGTATTATTTTTCCTTTACTGAAACCCATGTGATAGTTAATTGTGGCATCAACTTAAATTAACAAACATCGAGCTAATTGGTTTAGCACAGTTCTTGGGATGATTGTTGGGATGAAGATAGACAACCCATGCTGGTTATAGGTGCTTCCTACCAACAGATTTGTAGGCTGTATGGGATGAAAATCAAAAGCAGAAAGAAGTCTCACTGCTGCTTCTTTGAAGGAGTGCTTGTCCTTCCCATCATATTTGGACATCAGTCTCCAGCCTTTCAACACAGATCCTCAGCTTAATGATGGGGACTAATGAGAGCCATACAGTGAGCTGCCATGGCCTCTGACTGGATCTCCTGGCTCTCCAGTATGTGGATGGCCTGTTGTGTCTTGGTTATAGCTGCAGAGGCCTTTGAGCACTGGAATGGCTGAGCACAGAAACCTGAGTCCTGGGAATCCATACTCGGTAGGTTGCTGTCATTCTGGAGCATGGCGCCCTGGGACTCTCTTCTCAAAGCACAGGTTTCGCTTTTGTAATTTTGAGCATGCAATGAGTGAACAATTACTGGTGACTCTCATTTGCTCAAGGCATTGTTCTTTTTGTCCTTCCTAGAGTAGTTGGCTTCTATTTAAATGTTCTCTTTTTCAGTAACCAAATTCTCCTGTTTCATATCTCTGCAGGCTCTAACTTTAGCAGAGCTTCCTTGCTGCCAAACCTAAAACTTTTAAAATTGTTCAGCTTGGAAATTTTCTTTTAATTTACAATGTAGAGATGGCTAAAAGCCCCAAACAGTTCCCAAGACAAAAGAGAGACCCTCCTATTGTTTTCTTATACAGTTGATCTGCCACAGCACATTTTGGAAATTTAAATTTATTCCAAGGCAGTTGATATAATAAGAAAAATGAGTAAAGTAAAATTTCCAATTTGTTTCTGTGTTATACCCTCAGTAAGAAACATAAGATGAATGCAAAGAAATGCATGCAGTATAGCCAAGCCAGCAGGAATACATAAAATGCATGCCCTCATGTACTTCAACTATTTACCAGCTACCTCAGTTCATAGTGTGCTATGAGCCACATTCACCTCTATCTGGTGATACAAGCTGTTACAATCTGTTATTAAAACCTATTAAAATATTTCCCCTTGAGTAAATTAAAAAAAAAACTTGGTATTTGGAATGTCTAGTAGATAAGGTCAGAACTCGAAATTATAAGTAGTACTACATTGTGGAGATCATGAGTTCTGTTTTGTTCTTCTAACAATTAGCAATTAACTTCCCAGATGTAAACCAAGTTTCTGCCCCCTCATGAGATACAGTCATTGAAGTCTCTGTTTTCATTCTGTTGTTGTTACTGTTGATGTTGTTGTTGTTTTCCTTGCTTTCTTTTATTTTTATCCTAGTTCTCTAGTGATCTCTCTTACTCCTGTGTAATTTAGTGACCAGTCAAGAGTTAGGAAGAAATACATCAGCCTGACTTTTGATTTAGGAAAGCAAGTCTATCAAAGTTTCAGCAAATTCACAAGCTCACTTGGAGCAGTCTTACCTTTCAAGGACAGGCCTCTAGGTTTGTGTGCTTTTTGTCTGGGCTCTTCAAAAGTCTCCCTGTGTATTGTTATTTCTATAGTCAACTAGTGATTTGGACCAAGTTTTAGGATTTAAGCCTGTTTTACTAAAATAGCCCATTTTTATCTGTGTTGAATTACTAGGAAAAAACCTGCTATGTGTCTAGCTTTTGTTCCTTCTTACAGAATCTGTCTCTTCCCTCTAGCTATGTTTATAGCTTTCTCTTTGTCTTTAGGGTTGTTCAGATTACAATGATTATGTATATCTTTGCTTCAAATATGTTGTATTTGTTGAATTGGTAAGTTCATCTTTATATATCAGGCCTGGAAAAATCTCAGTCATTGCCTTTTATAATATCTCCTTTTTATTTTTCTTTTCTGGAACTCCTACTAAATATATATCGATCTTTCTACCTTATCTTCTATATTTTTAAACTTCCTTTATATTTGTATCTATTTGCATTTTCAGACCACATTTTGATTAACTGACTTCTTCACTTTCAAATGTCTTTTAGTTTGGTGAATTTTTTTTTCATTTTTATTTCATTATTCAAATAATTTATCAAAGAATTAACTGATTACTTTTGTCTTTCTTGTGATTTGCATAACACTACTCTTATCTCCCAATGACTATTTAGTGATGATTGAGTGGCAAAGGTATGTCTCCTTTATATAGCAAAGAGCTACCCTTTTTGCATATGTAAATCAACTGATTAGCCAACATTTTCTTTTTTTGCAGAACTAGGGATTGAACTCAGGCCCTTGCACTTGTCAGGCAAGCACTTATTCTACTGAGCCATCTCCCTGGCCCCAACATTTTCATTTTTAATATAATGTTTTCATTTGTAAAAATCTATTTCATTTTCTTATCTGCTTATTTCCTACAGTGCTTTTCTTAAGTTTTTAATTCTTCTGTATTTTAATAATAAATCTATGGTCCCCTTTATATTGCTCAACCTGTTAATGCTCTAATCTAACTTATGTGTGTGTATACATGTATGTTGGCTGCTTTCTGTTCAAAACAGGTTATTTTCTTATATGTTTTATAATGTGACATTAGGAATTTACCTACACTAAGCCTTTATCTATGGAAATTCTGTGTAATTTTAACTGAAGAAACTTCCCCTAGAGTTTAATGTTTTGCTGAATTTTGGTATTAAATTTCATAATGATTTCTTCTTTACAAGCCTATAAATAATACTAAAAACAAATTTTGAACCCAAACTCCTCATGAATTTCAGTACTGGACTTTAAATTCTTATGGACCTATTATTATTATCTCAACCAAATTCTAAGCATGTCAAATCATCTTTGTTTTCCTTTCCCTTTTTAAACCCTTTTTTGTCTCTCCCATAGCAGAAGGATTTTATTTTCTGACTTTCACTTTCACTAATGGTGTACTGTAATTTGCAGTTCCTCTAGTTCCTACTCCTCACCTTGTATTGTGTTAAAGTATCATTTATCCTACATAGTTACTAACACTGGAACTCCTAAATGACTGATTCAAAAGCCCTCCATGCATAGTCGTATTGTCAGCTCACATGCTAACTACTTTGCTTTAAATTTCATATCTCTGACACTGGAAAATTACCATTTTATTCTGCAGCTCATCCATGCATATAAATAAATATTGTAGTAGTTTATCTGTCATGTGTAAAATTTTTAGCAGGTGAGTTTTTTGGTGAGCCTACATTGTTGTCTTATTAGAATGGGAATTCTCTTTTTATTTTATTATTTTATTTTATTTTAATTTCAAGAGCAAAAACAGAAGCAAAAACAAATAGAAAAAATGACAGAAACAGGGTAACATACAATACATATGTTACNGATTTTCAAAACAGGGATAGCTAATTAACAATGGCTGCTATATTATCTATTTTTTTCATTTTAATGAGAAAAAAGATAAAATAATGAAATAGTTTCAAGACAGGTCAGTATGACAGTTATAATAATTCATACATTGCATATTGTTGTCTTCCTAGTTGTTATTCAGAGGACAAGATGAAGAAGATTAGATTCACAGTGATTCTCCTGTTCTCAGCCTTCTAAGCACTGGGGTTATAGGTCCAAGCACTGCGCTCACACTGGGCACCATGCCCACTCTGTTGCTGTCTCAGTGGGCCTCAGGTCCAGGGCCAGCATGGTATGCCAGGGATCGAACCCCAGTCCTTGTGTCTGCCTAAGCAGATGCTTTACTCAGCTGAGCTATCTGGCCAGCCTTCAGAACTAGAATTCTTATCGACTCTTCAACCCACTCCAAGCCAGATTCATCCATATCATTCCACCAAATCTGTATTTTTAAATTAAATTTATTGGTATATTTTAGGTGTATATAAGGGTCACATTGGTGATAAGGAATTTGTACCTGGTGTCATCAATGACATTTATATTACCACATCCAGTGTACAGCATTTTTCCCCTTACTCAGTATTTGTGTGTGTGTGTGTGTGTGTGTGTGTGGTACCAAGCATTGAACTCAGGACCCTGTGCTTGCCAGGCAAACACTTATTCTACTGAGCTATCTCCTCAGTCCACTCCCCTTACTCAGTTTTATAGAATTACTTAACATATTAAGTTACCTTTCATTTTAAATATGTTCTGAACTTGACTCTCCCAACTAACTACCCTGGTTTTGTGATTTTTGTTAGTGGTTTCTCTGCTGTCTGCACCAGTCTTTTCTCCTGCCCAGGTCAATCTTAGGCATCTATCTCTCAATTGTGTATTTTCTCCCCAGGAGACTTCACTACCCATGGCTTTAAACATGCACATTTATGTCAGTGATGCCCAAATACTAGCACAGCCTTCTTTAAATTTAATTTTCAATTATCTAAAGTCCTTTTCAGAATGAAATTTAGATATTTCACAGGCACTTAAATCACGTTCGTAATTGAAATCTTGGTCCTCACAATTCCTTCCTTCATCTTTTCTAACTTAGCAAATGCTCCTTTAAAAAGACATAGAGAGTATTTCTTGATTGCTAATTCTCCCTTACAATTTCTCCATATAAATATATCATATGTAGTGCTTGATTGACTGTGTCAACTTGAGAAGTTTAGAAGCTTAACTAAATCAGCTCAGCAATTCCACCCCTTAGGGTTACACCCTAGGGAGCAACCCTAGGGTGGTCCATCACTTAAATGATATAAAGGAATTGAGGAAGAATGGAGTGTTCTGTTTCTTCAAAGGAGCTCCAGTCTTTGCCTTCAGCTTGGACATGGTCTCCTGACTTCTAGCGCAGACTCTTTGGCTTCCACCTTGGAACCTTTAGTCTTGCAGTGGAGATTAATCTGTCTTCTGTCACAGACCCATTGGCCTCCTGATATGGACTTGCACAGAACACTTCAGTGAACTCCAGAACTTGGACTGAATCCTTCATTCTTCAGTGTGCAGACGCTCTCTGCACGCTTCCTCATCTGAGAGTGTGGCTGATCATCATAAGCCAATCTTGTAATTTCTTATACATCTGTGCATCTTGTGTTATATCTGTTCCTCTAGTAAAACGCCAACTGATACACCACAGTTCTTAATTACACATATTTTTCTTTTTCTCCAATACCACCATTCTTGCATAAACATCTACCTCTTCTCTGAGTTACTGTAATAACTTCTCTCATGTTCACTGCTCTTTGTACTTTCCCTCCTAACTCATTCTCTACTCAACAATGCAGTGCACATTAAATTTTAAAGTAAATTATGTTATTATTCTGGTTAAAACTCTTTAATGGCTTCCCACTGCATTTTAGATAACATGTAAATGCCTTCCATTATACATGCCCTGTGTAGTGTGCCCCTGCCAGCCTCCTCAGTGCTCCTCATGTCATTGTCTGCCTTTGTTTGCTCACTGCACTGTAGCACACACCACCTTGCTTTGACCTTCCTGATTTGCTAAATTCTTATCCCAATATAAATTTAATGTCCTTATGCCCAAAATGTTTCTATACCTTTTCAACTTTGAATTCTTTCCTTTTCATAGTTTAGATATTCTATTTAATTAGTTTTTTGCTGCTAGAACAAAATATCCGACACATACAAATTTTAAAAAAATGATTTTGACTCAGTTTCTGAAGTTTTATCCAATTCTAAGGCCAAAACATCACTGCAGAATGGAATGGGGGAGGAAAACTGCTCAACTCATGCTACCTAGCAAACAAAGAGCTGAGGAAGAGCCAGAGCAGAAAGGCCCAGAGGCCACATACAGCCCACCAGTTCATGAGTAGATCAAGATAGGGCACAAGAGACTCCATTTTCTTTTTTACTTCCATTTTAAAGGAAGGTCACTTAGGTTCATTTAAACTATAAACACATTCCCTTACCCATTCCCATGTAGTTAACCATAAATACACTAAGAGAAAAACAGAGTCATAAAAATAGGAACAAATAGAACAACTTGGGAAGTAGGGTAAACATTAAACCACAGTGTCCCATGACAGGCAGATGGTCAACAGTGTATGAGAAATGTAAACTTTGTGGCACTTCTGTGACATTCTTGTAAAATACCTGAAAATGAGGTAATGAAGTAATGTGATTACTATGTGGTTATGTACTGAAAAGTGTATAACCTGGTGGTATACTCCAAACGGAGACCAACAATTCGTGAGTCCTGTCTCACAGTCAGCATGTCAGTCACTGGCTCACAATAAAGTCTTCTTTGTTCCTATATCTTTGATCTCTCTCCTGGGTGATTTCCCTCACTGACATTGATAACACTATGACCCATCCAGATACATCCACAAGCATACTTTACTAATCTCTGAGATGTCTCTTAGACAATCAAATTGAAAATCAAAACTAACCATAACAAGTCATTTTCTATATTTATCAGTTTCCCGCTATGGGGGCAAAGTATTCGGCATATATAACTTTAATTAGGAGAAATTTATCTTAACTTTCCATCTATGGTTGGTTGGAATCCACACATAAATATCATGGTAGAAGGGTAAATAGTGGAGGAAAGCTGCTAAGTTCATGGCAGCCAGAAAACAAAACGGGTTGGAAAAGCCAGAGCAAAGAGCTAGGGATCACACAGAGTCCCCAAAGTCATACCCCCAGGACCCACCCACTTCAAATATACCACTGAGTTCTGAATTCATCAATGGTTAACCCAGTCATGAGGTTAGTGCCCTCACAGTCACTGTAAAGGAGCCCCTTAATCCAGTCAAGTTGATAATCAGTACTAACTGGTGCTGCTTTCAGTTAATAGATCACCTTAGGATTGACATGGGATCTCAATGGAAAGTCTTCTCTGTCACTCTACCTAAATGATGGTTCCCTTTACTATCCTGCACTGTTTTTTGGCTCTTTTCCGTTATAGGAACTCCCATAACACTTTTGTTTTCTCCTTCATTTTTTGCTTCTATACCTAACTCTTACCTCCATAAAGACATTCAGTTACTATTACAGTAACCGAGAGTTGTTCTCAATAAATATGTGAGACATTAGGTTAGTGCCTCTCCAAACATGTTAGAATGGGGACTTTTTACAATGTAGCAACATCACCCTCTGTATATGAGTGTGTAGTTCTGATGGAACTCTGTTACATAAATCATATCCAACAGGATTGTAGAATATTAAAGTATACCCAACCAGATTATAAATGCTAGTATATGCCCATGTAAGGGAGACAAAGACACAAGAATTGTATAAAAAGGTGTAAGTGAGCCATATTTGGCACTCAGACTTTGGATACAAATCCAGAGTCAGTTCTAGTAAGAATAAAGCTACTTCTTGGGAAAAAGACCTTAGTGTCCTGCCTCTCTACATAAAAATTCCCCAGCATTTCTGGGGGCTCTTGATCAGGATTCAGAGATGGTGTATTCATACCTCCTTAGTCACTGAAGTCCAAACACTGGAGTGCCTAGAGACATGCCATGCCTGCCAGACACTTTGATCTATAGGAGGAAGTTGGCCCCTCCCAGTGTGCACAGGTTGGAGCTCTAGATGCATGTGGACTCCCACGGCTCTGGATTCAGTTCAGAGAGTGTTGCCTGACAAAGATAAGACCTGAGTTCTGTTTGGTAGTCCTGCCTTTAAAGAGGCAGAAACAGAGACTGATCACATTCCAGAGCTGTCCCAGTCAATTTCATTAAAACTGAAACCACAACTCTCAGGAACTGGGTGGCAATTTAGAATATGAGTGTTGCCAGAGTAGTAGTTCTAAAAGGAATGAAATGTAGCCCTAATTCAAATTCTACCCCTTCTTTTCTCCCTCTGTTGTATGTGAAAGTTGTCTATTAGGAGGAAATGGGTAGAAAGCAAAGTACACTGATTCCCCTAGAGTATATGTTAAATAATTTTTTAAAGGCATATTCAGGTGACTATAGAAAGCCCTGGAACATCTGTGAACTTATTGGCTTTCTTCAGGGGTAGAATGAAGATATTGAGGGCTCGCTTGATAAGGAGATCGTTCGCTAGGTGTTCAGTATTGTTACAGGAGAAGTGGGTCATCCTGACCAATTTCCCTGCACTGACTATTGGCAAACACGTCTCCATCTCAATGTGTGCCAGAGGCTGAGCCTTGGGCTTTTAAGACAAACGGAATGGAAATAAATGTACTTCCCAGCTAAGACAGATTAGAGAATCAAGGGGCTCATGGAACAAAATATCTCCTGCTAGTCCCCACAGACTGATGGTAAGGACCTGGGGCAGCAACCCATGGATGAAAAATGAAAAGAAAGCTACCATGATAAAGTATTACTGTTTTATTTGGCCACAAACCTCTATCTTGCTACATCCATCTTCTAGCCAAAGTTTGGATTGGATGAGGACTGCATATATCAATTTTTTATTGAATTTCTTAGTAATAAAAAACAGGATCTCAGGAGATAGAGTACACCTTATATGGTGACAGGGACTGCTTGTTCATTTTCCCTCAAAATCTTTGGGGCTTAACAAGAAAAGAAAGGATTCCCTCCAGTTCCCTCCTCAACGTGGAATCCTCTGGAATCCCTAACCCTAGCCTATAACTCCAACACCAAAGACCGATGTATGTCTCCACCTTGACTAAAACTGGTGCCAGTCACAGAGGGCCCAACTCCATGGCCACAGCTGTACAATGGGAGAACTATCCTTTTCCTTGGCTTGGGAGAAAATTGGAAAGGTGCAACTCCACATGCCCCAATAAAAAATGAGTTAATCATAAAATGTTCTTGCTATAGTGTCAAAGCCAACCCAGGGTCATAATGACAGCTCATTATTACACATCTTGGCCAACTGATAAATTTACTTTTGGCTTCCAATTTAAGTTGTTATTTTTTATTTAATTAATATACTTAAAACATTTCTTAAGGATTGTAAATTCTTAAACTATAATTACAGGCTTAACTTGCTCTTTCTCAGCTTTCTGTGGGTGTTAAGAGTACTTATTCAAGGTTATTGAAAGTCTGTTGACAGCCAGGCACATATAAAAACATAACAATCTGAGACAAAAGGAGAAAGAAATATAACCAAAATTATAGAAAAATAATTTAAAGTGAAAATCTGGGCTACATATAAAAAAGGGGCAACTTGGAGCCTTTCAACATTTTTTTTCTATTGGTTATCAAAATGATCAGAAGCTGGAAAGTAGAGGAGCCTACTGACTCCCATTATGTAGGAGGGGGAAGAGAGGCAGATGGTCTCTGTTTTCCTTGATATGTGATCTATAGTTAAACTAAAAGATTTTTCTCCCAAGGAAATTAAAAAATAAAAAAATCTCAAGCCTGCCCCCAATTCTTTCTGGTTATAAGTTTGTAGTGAGAGGACTTTTCTCTCCCAACTCCTTACTGGTGTTAATTTATTGAAACAAATGTCTATGCTAATGGGTCATCCCAGAAAGTTCTGACTGGTCAATTTATGATGAACCTAAAATAATCATAACCATAGCTCAACTTGGCCAATATTTCTAAGAGTGCATTCTGATCTGACAGTAATCGTTTATGTGTCTGTGTCCTTCTTGCATTGGCTTAAGGTATCTAAAGCAATTTTATTTTTTCCTTTTTGTTTGTATCCAGCCCCTCGATAAAGCCAATTGTTAAAAAAATGACTAACTATATATGCTGATACCTGTTAACTAAGCAACTGCACAGAAGATAGCAATGTGTAATAGTAGGGTCATGCTTGGAATGCCTGTCATTCTGGTCTTCTAAATANNTACTGCTTGTCATGTCATACCAATTACTGCCATACTGTCTCTCAAGTAAATGTTTGTTTTTAAAAAAGAAGGGTAAAAAATGAAAACAAGGGACAAGAAAAAAAATCACAGGACTGTACTGCTACAAAGCTGTATATGGTTAGATTTCTAAACTCCTGTGTAAAAAATGTAATTATTTATTCCTATTTTTTAATATTATTTTATTTTTTTAAATTTTCTTCTTCATATTCTATATGGACTTAAAGGCTAACATATCAATACTTAATGGAAAATACCTGTTCCATGTTATGCCTAAGATGTTTGATATTCA
>NDGN011312947.1:418-12956 GCA_002564285.1 Tympanoctomys barrerae | reverse complement strand
CAGATCCTTGCGTTTGCCAGTCAAGCACTTATCCTACTGAGCCATCTCCCCGGCCCCTGTCTCATGTCTTTTTAATGTATTTGGTTCAAGGTCTCACTGTGTATTTCCAACCTGTAGTGATTCTGCTGCTTTTAGCCTCCCCAGTGCTGGAATTATAAGTATGCGCCACCACACTCAGACTTGGTTGGACTGGATCCCTGGCTCAGTGGGTCTGCCTGGGGGTGGGGCCATCTCAGCATGCAGTACTGGGGATCAAACCCTGGTCCCTGAGCTCGCCTAAGCAGGCATTTAGTCCGCTGAGCTATCTCACC
This sequence comes from Tympanoctomys barrerae, assembly GCA_002564285.1. Classification (NCBI taxonomy): domain Eukaryota; kingdom Metazoa; phylum Chordata; class Mammalia; order Rodentia; family Octodontidae; genus Tympanoctomys; species Tympanoctomys barrerae. The sequence continues at coordinate 12,645 of NDGN011312947.1, read as the reverse complement.
CACCCAGTGCCTCTCTTTAGCAGCATTACATTTCCTGTGTTTCCAAGTCCCAGCCTTCTTGTCCGTTCTTTGTCTGGACTATTTGGCATTTATGGTGGAGAATGTACACTGCTAGTTTGTTGTGTTTTGTTGTTTGTTTATTGTGTTGACTCTGGGACAACTGCCCGTTTAAAACTACTTGTTCAGGCTTTCTCAGAGCGTAAGGATAGATGCTACATTACCAACTCTGGTGACCGATGAGTCATGGATCCTCAAAGAAACGATCATCCTCTTGAAGGGGGATTTCTCTTTGGCCTTCCCAGGTAACTGAGCTAGTTAAAAAAAAAGCAGACAGTGACCTATGGAGGTAATGGCCAGAGTGAAGGTGCAGCGGGCGGCACCCCTCACCCTCCACACCACCTTGATCACATGCAATGGCATCATACTCCATTTATTTAGTGTATGTGTGTATAAAATAACTACATACATTTCCAATAGTTAAAACTAGCAAAAAGTTTCCAAAGAAGTACAGAGAGTCCTCTCACCCAGCTTCCCCTAATGACCTTCCATAGCCATTGTGCATTACAAAACTGGCCAATGGACACTTGTGCTGCATTGTAAATATTTATTATGGGTTCTTTCTTCCACCCTTTTCCTCTTCCACCTTTCCCTCTTCAGGAATGAGTAGTTTGAGGGCTGAGAATTTCTGAACTTGAGCACCCAGAGCAGGACAGGAACCAGGCAGGGCACAGTGACCATCTGCTGAAGGACAATATAGGCCTGAAGCATCCGCCCATTGGCTCTTGGCCCCAAGCCCCACGGATCTCCAAACTGGGGGCCTTGTCACTGGCTACTTCCAGGAGGATAGGATGGGCCAGCCCACACTGTCATAAAGCCAACCCCATGGTCTTGGAGTTGTTCTAAGCTGTGGCTCGCAAGCTTCTGGTGGCATGACAAACCCTTGGTGCATGGCCAAAGTCCCGTGCAGAGCTCCAAGATCTTTATGGTACTACCCTTCCTCGCTGCTCTGCTCACTGTGTCCCAAACGTGCCTTCCCTGGACTCGTCCTTCAGGACAGTGTATGTCTTGCTTCTTGCCTCTTCATCAGGGGCCTATTTATGTGTCCCCTTTTCAGAGAGGCTTTCCCTAACCTTATATGCAAGGCAGAACCATCACCACTGCTAACATTTCTTTTCTGCACAAAACTGACCTTATCACAGTCTGCTACTGTGGAGGACCATCTGAATGACTCTTGTTGAAAGAAGAGTGATTATCTCCATTTTGGCTAAACCTGGCTCTATTTCTATGTATTGATATGTACAGAGCTGGCTAGGACTTTCCCTTATCCTTTCAATTGGCTTTAAGCAACACAAATTGGTCCCTGTCCAGGTGCTGATGTGTAATCTTTGAAGTAAATTAACAGGTGAGTGTTTCACCCACTCTCACCCCCAGCTCCCAAATAAATATGTGCGAGCCAGGGTGGAATGGAGAGTTCTGCTCTGCTCCACGCTGTGGGTTGGGACTCAGCCTGAAGATAAGAGGCTAGGACTTCCCAGGACATAAAAGATTACACATTAGAACTGAAGCACCACCCCCAAAACATTACATGTCACAGTTGTGGATGCACATCCTTCTCTCTGCTTATCACAAAGGTGATTTCAGGTCTCCTCCCTAGCCCAGCTCACAGCCCTCATGCACTCCCACCATCCTCACAGTCACTCATCCTGAAGCCACTCCCTCCATGAAGTAATAAAAGCCGGGTTCTGCCCTGGGTAGAGTGAGGCCTTTGTTCTGGATAGCCAACATCATGGCTGGACTTAGGGCCCCTTGGCTCCCCATACTACACATATGCATTAGTGTCTTTATTCTCGCCACGGATTGCACTGGAAGTGGTACACTGGAATTAACTTGCTAGAAGTCAAATAACTTTTCCCTGGGATTACAAATATAAGCTTCCTGGACCATAAAGAGGACTGGGAAGGGCTCCCCTTTGTACCACTGCAACTGTGGCTGCTGGAGCAGACACATTAATGATTTACTCATCCCCAGGATCCACCACAGTGGTGCTCATTTAATATTGGTTGAAATGAACAGAACCCATCAGCAATGAGCTCAAGATTCCAGGAAATAAAAAATGACACAAGTAGGAAACCAATATGTGTGTCACACTGCAGAAGAAAGAGGCACTAAGGATCCTTCTTCCTCAGTGTAACCTCTACCACCCTCTGGCACTTGGCCCTGTTCTGCCAAGGTTTATCGAGCACCCAGTAAGCACCAGGCCTTGTTCCAAGCTCTGGATCATTTTCCTCCGGAGCTTACTGCCCACCTCTTGTCTGCGTGTTCCTGGCATTCATTCACCCCCAGCAGAGGAAGTAAACGAGATAGTACACATGAATGCCTGCTACACTGAACTGCAGGAGTGGTGGCGGTATAGCTATGGATAATGCTACTTATCATGTTTTAACCGTCATTTTGGATTTGCTTGACTGCCTCTATAGATGACAAGTGCCTGAACTGGCAGAGACTAAGCACTCAATGTTGATTACAGAAGGAAGGAGAAAGTAGCAACTAGGCTAGTGGAAGACAGAAGTTTAACCTTTCCCCCAAGCTAAGTAAAGGCCTCAGCTCAGGCAGGAAGTCATTCGATCAGATGCTCCTGAGGTCTTCCAATACCAAGGAGGTTGGCTCGTGTTCAGTAAGAAGGCCGTTCCCCTTGGCCTCCATCTTAGAGAGAAGCACATCCTGCTCAGGTAGCATAGTACTTCAGTATTTGGTGGAAAGAAACCATGTGGCACTGAGAACCCATGAAAAGCGACTCCAGGACCGCATGCAGAGGTCCTTAAGAACATAAAAGCAACAATCGCAAGATCAGTTCTGCTGTTAAAGGCACAAGAAGGACTACAACTCTGCATAGGAAAATCCTGAAGACACAAGTCCCAGGCCTCATCAGCTCCTCATGCTTGGCAGCAAACCTGGAAAGTTGTGACAGTCTAGAACACTCGGGTCTCATTGCTACCTCTTTGCTGGCCTTTCTAGCCAAGGCCAGCCAGGAACAGGAAGGTTTCAGATCAAATCTTTTCTTTTTTTTTTTTTCCTTTTGGCCACAACCGGAGATTAAACTCAGGACCTTGAGCTTTCCAGGCAAGCACTTATTCTATAAATCTTTTCTTTTTCATGACACCATTTGAGACCTGTTAAAGAGTGTAACATCAACAATGACTCCATTTCCCCTTGAAATTTTCTCTTGCTTCCCTATGTACTGATTGTCAAGGTTAAAAAAACCTTTCACTGCCGGCCTGATCAGTATGTTCTGATCCATGCACAGAAGAGATAAGAATCCAGGCCTGCTTTTAAGGGTCCTGGAGCAAATGTCAAGGAAGGGCAAAGAGGACTGCCAGTGAGAGCCAGGGTTGTCACTGTTCTGCAGGAAAGCCAGTTCTTCCCACCTGTTCTGTCAAGAAAAGTCAGGTCAGCGCTCCACAGTCAGGCAGGCTCCAGCAGGCTGTGAGTGCATGCTCCAGGCCCAAGGAGGACCCGCAAGGGCAGTGGCTGCCTGCCTGCTCCAGAAAAACAGGGCTTTGCTGCCACATCCTGGGAATGTGGTCCCACGACCAGCAGGGTGGTTGGTTTTGGTGACCACAGATTTTCCACAGCACCACACTGTGAGTCAGCCTGAGGTCGTGTTAATCTGCTCCCTAGAGGAGAAGCTCATAGTAGAGCTGGGAAAGACATAGAGAACAGTAAGAGGCTTGGGATGATTCATATTTAAGAAGAAACATTTTAAAAAGAGAAAATGACAAATCCTTGACGTTAAGACATAAGGAAAGAAGGTAAGAGGCACACGTCTAAGCAGCTATTTAGCACAAACAAGTCACAGATTTCAGAATCGCGTCTTCCTTCCAGAAAGCTCTCGAATGACTCAACACAGCCCATGTTCTCTTCTCCAAGATGTAAGTAGAGTCTGCATCTGATTTGGTCAGATAAGACTTGGTTATTCTGGGGCTGCTAATCACTTCACACTGGTGCCAGGCATTGTCCCCCAACACCCCATCTAGTACCTCCTTGAAGCTTCAAAGCCATCAGATAAGATCTATTACCCCACTCACGGCTGAGGAAACAAAGACAAAATACACTACGAACTCGCGACGTGCAGCCTTGCTTCCTAGCTGTCAAGCAGGACATAGCCTCAGATAGCCACACGCCAGGTTGGGGTCGCACTGCCCGCCCACAGACACTCAGCGCTCCAGCCCCGGGCTCCAGGGCAAAGTTACCTTGCAGAGTCTTGCTCATCTCTCCCAGGGAGCGATGCGTGCTCTGTATCAGGGCTGCCAGATAAAGTTTGGCCAAGGTCTCAGATTGAAAAAGCTGGGGTTGATGGAGTTCCCATTTGAAGCCCAGGCATTCAAGAATCACATCTGAGAAGAGAAGATGATGCTGAGCAGCGAATGCATTGGTGACGTTCCCCAGACAAAACATCCTAGCGCCTCCTGTGTACTCCTTCGTCCAAATACAGGGATTAGGCACAAGAGGCTTTCTTAGGTGTCAGTGGAGCGGACCTTAAGGAGCTCACTGGACTTGAGGGGGCCACTGTGAACAGTGTGAGCGAGGAGGTGAATAGCTGTGGACAGAGTCGGAAGACTTCAGCAGCATACAAGCTGTCCTACAAACTTGGGGAACTGGAAAAGGCTTTAAAGGAGCCTTTCGGGGACATTCTTGGGACTTCGTTTTGGCTTCTTCTATTGTGGTATTTTTAAATTTAGTGCTGTTGATGTTTTGGGCCAGATAATTCTCTGTGACAGGGACTGTCCCCCGCACTAGGGGTGCTTAGCGACACTGTGGCCTCTACCATTGGAGAGCAGTGGCACTTCCTTTCCCAGCTATGATGACCAAGAATGTTCCAAGACATGGCCAAATGGGAGCAGAAGCACTCCTGGTTCCCTACTGAGGGCTTTTGGGCTATTAGTACCTAAGTATTGCCCATCTGAAAGGCAAAAAAACAAAGCCAGGAGAAGGGCCACCAGAGAGGGAAGGAATCTCCTGAGCCTCCGTTTCCTCCTGGGACTAGGGACCTGCAGAAAGCCTATTATTTTACCAGAAAGCATGAAAAAAGATGGCAATGAGGAAAAGGGCCTTTGCAAATTATAGACAGCTTTATATCAGGGAGTCTAACCTGAGGATAGCATAGATGATCAACAAAGGAATAGACTCCGGCAGGTGGGCAGGGGAGGCATGAGAGGTGGGGGCATGCATGGCTCAGGTCCTCTACTAGCGCAGAGCTAGAGGGAGGGCATGCCACGGAGGACAGACAATCTCCCTGAGTCCTCAGTGTTAATGCCTGATAGGACCTGGAGGGCCACTGGCTCTACTTAGTTACTTCTCAGCTCTGTCATTAGTTTGGCTGGGTGACCTTGCCAACTGTTTCTTCTCTCTGCTCCTATTACTGTTATTCACCAATTATCGTTTGGTGCCAGGGCACAAAATCTGGGTTCATGTCTCAAACCTTGGATCACTCATGTAGTCTGGTCATTCTGGGTTGCAAAACAATCTCATGTAAGTAGGATGCTTTTAAGCAGAAGCAGAACTGTGGATCAAGTGCATTCCCCCACTGGACATCAATTTCCACTTTCAGGATAGCCAGTGCATGGTAGGCATCACTAATCAATCCCAGAGCCCCCTTTCCAGCCAAGAGATGACCTCAGACTGCTTTTCTGGCTCAATCAAAGCTAACGAATGAGAAGAAATGTATTAGTCTCTCGTTGGGAAAGAGGCTAGTTCTGATCCCAGGCGCCCACCATGGGTGAGCTTATTAATAAGCTCCTTTAAAAACTGACACTTGGCTGGAGGTGTACCTCAGCAGTAGAGCATGTGCCTAACAGGTGCAAGGCCCTGGGTTCAAGACTCAGTATCACATCGAAAGAAGAAACAGGTCAGCAACACTCTGGTTTAATTCACTAGGGACAAATACTCACCTGGCTCCAAACTTTGGATGGCCTGGTTGTTGAAATTCTCAGAGAAAAGTTTCTGAATTTTTGAAATGCATAACCTCAAGAAAAATACAAACAAGGAAACCCAGGAGTTAATATTGACATTGTTCCCTCAACAGAGACATACAGCATTCTAGTGTGTGCTTCCCTACAGCTGCCCCTTAAACAATTTGTCACATCTCATCCTCAGAGGGTTCCCTCAGGTTGTCTGTGGATTTGACCAATTGTAGGTTGTCTCACACATGGACCCAAACACCAATTCCTGTGTCCAGTTTGTGGGGGAGGCCTTGTCAAGGAAGTGTCTGGGGCATGCTCATGTGCCTGACGGACACTTCCCTTTGGGGAGTATCAAAAGCAATAGCACCGAGAGGGAACTCAATAAATACCTGCTAGGTAAAATAATAGAGTGCTCTGCCTGTTTCTGAGACACTGACTCACCAACAATTTCATTTAGTAGTCATACAGCCCCTGATCTCAGTGTGCCTGAAAAGCACTGCCTGAACGCCACCCCGTTCTTCCACCCAGGCCCTTGTTTCAGGAAATGACTGCAGCAGCCCTGCGGTGCCCAAGCAGCCTACGGAGCATTGTCACATCTCATCACATTCTACCATCTGGCGAAATATTCTCACATTTGTGCATGACGGTGCCCATACGTCTTTGCCTCTATTCCTATTATCTATGTCCAAAGCACCATCCTCTTTCCCTGGTCGTCACTGGCACTATGGTTTGTGTCTAGATGTCCCCTCGAAGTCTCCTGCAGTCATGGTGGGCGTTTCAGACGCGGGTGAATCTAGAGCTTGTGGTTGGTTCATTGTCTAGTGCTGGGATTGGGGGTGTGAGTGTACACCCGCCCTAGGGCAGGTACCCTGCATACAATACGAGCAATACACTGCTTCTCCCTTTTGCTCTGGCTGCTTCTGCTGTCTTCTGCTGCCACGAGCTGTTGTCCTCTGCCGTGCCACTCTACCTTGGAGACAGCTGATTACGGACTAATAGCTCAATAAACCAAGAGCTAAATAAACCTGCCCTCCTCTAACTTTGGATATAGGGGTTTTTGTCTCAGCAATGAGAGAGAGAAAAGTAACCAAGACAACTTGTCTCTGGCCCCCAGCCCTCCTCCACTTGGCAACACTCCCCCTCACAGAACGCAGAGCTACCTTGCTTCTCTCCTGCAGAGGCTTCCCTCTAGCTCCCCATTGTTTCTGGGGAAGCCCAAATGTCTTGGCGCATCTGGCAAGTCCTGCGTACTCTGGAGCCTCAAGCTTCCCCCTCCCAGTTCTAGCCCTTTTCGAGAGCCTGAGTCTGTTCTGAAGAGCTCGCCTGCCTTGCCTCTGCCCTTTCCTCGGCCAGCTCCCACTTGCTCTTTAGGATAAGTGTTGATTTGCTTTTTCTGGGAAGGATGCCCCTCCCCTTGTCCCTGGTGAAACTCCTGTTTATTCACATGTCCTCTTCATGACAGATGGGACATTGTTTACTGCTGCTGCCCCAGCACAAGCCATCATGCACGTGCTCAGGAAAGGTTCACTGAAAGAATGAATGACAACACGCCTGCTTTCCCACCAACAGTATGTACTCAGCATGGTGACCAAGGGGATGAAAACACCTTGGAGTCTTATATTAACATTTTGAAGATGGTCACCCCAGGACAGCCAGCTAGACAAAGGACACTTGATGACCACATCCAGTCTATGCAATTCAGTGTTCCCTTGGGTGTGCTGCTGCTCAGTGACCCCAGCACTCACAGGCCGAATGCGTGGGGGCAGCAGGGGTGGGAGCCTGTGCCTGGAATAACATTGGCTATGCGCTGCCCTTTTCAGGATCAGAGGTGATTCAGCCTTGGGAAGGTGCTGGCAGTGAACTATTTACATAACACTGAGCCCAGCTTCCTCTCGTCCTCCTGACATCCTCTGGTGGCTTCAGTGACGCGTCTGGGAAGAGCTAGGCAAGGTCAAGAGTTCAGATCACAATCATGATCTCAATGGGGCAATGAGCTTTGGAAAAGATGGGGCAATGTGTATGAGCTCAACTGCCCCAGACACCCATCACCAGGGGAGCCCGATGCTGGACACCGGAAGCAGCCACACTGCCTCCTGCACTGGCCCCTGCTTGGCAAGCCTTTCTGTTTATCGTGCAGGCCCTGTGGACTGAGGGGTGGGGATTGTTTCGGGGCACTGGAAAAATGAATTAGATAAATGGCATCTTTCCCATTTTGGATGGACTGAATGGCCCGTGATGCATGGGAAGGGGGATATTGGGACTGTGTTCTTAGCTGGGAGAGTCTTTTCCCCAGTCATGGCCTTTGATGGAGACAGGAAGAGGAAGAGGGGGATTCTGTAAGTTTCTCATGCACACATGGGCATCCTACAGTACGCTAACACAGAGGCCTTTGGCCTGGTACTTGGAACATGCAAAGCACTCATCTGGTTAATGGAAGAACCACGCAGTGCTGGACTGGACCCCCCTTCTTCTGTCTTCTGTCATGTGACCTCAGGCCAGCCTCCCTAAGGGAGAGATGATTGGTGGAGGAGGAGGGTAAATGTCTGGGATGTTGCGCACTGCTGCGCCCTTTCCTGACGCTTGCTCTCTGGCTTGCTGTGCAGGTCTCATCCTCAGCCCAGCTCTCCTGGGACTTCTTTTTGGTGAAAATCTAGACTCCCATATCTTGACATCGTCGCCACCATGCATGGCCACGTCCCACCTTCAAAATGGACTTAACAGAGCAGGCAGGATGAGAGGGAAACATCAGGCAGGGCCACTAGCCGGGGAGCAGGAGGCTCTGAGCTCTGTCCCGGCACCTCAACCTACAGCCTTAGTGGGAGTGGCCCTGTCTTTGGCCACCGCCTGCATAGTGTGCCTCTTGTGCCAGCTCTTTAGGCTCAGGTGGCAGTGAGCATTCATATATGCCAGACCACTCCAGAGAGTCTGCTTGACCCTTGTTTATTTGAGCCAGACATTGTTCTGAGCTTTCTATAATTATATCATATAATTCTCATGGCAGCCCCATAAGACATCCTGCCCAGTGCATAGCTCAGGAATCTAAGGCTGCAAAAGATAAGATTGTTCGAAAAGAAGTCAGCTTGTCCTCATGAAAGAAAGCAGGACTAGGAGGGTCACTGTCCGCAGATGTCTGTGCTGTGTCTGAGTGACTTCCGCAAGAGCTTGCTGTGGCACGGGGACCCACAGACGTGAGATGGGATGTCCAGATGGGCAACAACCAGGACACTGACCTGCCCACGCCATGGTAACAGACTTTCCTACTACGAGGAAGCCTTCACTAACTAGTAAACCATAGCTGGGTCTAACTCCTACCAAAGCCGACAGCGCCCCCAAGTGGGAGAAGCAATAATTGGAGCATCAGCGATAGGAAGGAAGCTTGCAGATGGAGGCGGGCAAAGTGGTATGGGTACTTTGGGAGAACTTGCGTGCGTTGCACGGTACAACCGCAGACCCTCATTGGACTTGGGCCGACATCGGACAGTTGCCAGATGTTGGAAGGTGCAAAGTCTTACTAGTGAGAGTGCTTTATTGTATTGCCTGAATTAAATAATCTGTTAATGTAAAAAAAAAAATAAATTAACACTTTGAAGATGGTCACTCCAGGACAGCTAGCCAGCCAAGGAACACTCGATGACCGCTTCCAGTCTATGCAATTCAGTGTTCACCTGTGTCCACACCTTTTATCGTAGGGCCACAAAGTTCTTCTCAATAAAGAGCTAGAGGATATATTCCATCCCTATACTGTGCCATCGGCCATGCGCCTTGCCTTGGCCAATGGCATGTTGGGGCATGTTGCAACAGGAGGTTTGGAAAATTCTGTGCCCCTGGGCTCGCCCTCTTGCCTCCGTCACCACCACAATTGGTGTATGCCCAGGATAGCCCACTGCTGGGGGAAGAAGGAAAGAGAGAGCTTGGGGGTAGAGCTGACCTGCTCAGTGCTGCTGGGCCTACATCAGCTATGCCAGGTACTGAGCAAGCAGCAGGACTAGGGCCTGCTGGGATCTGATGCCCCTTTCTGCAGCATTTCAAATAAGAGAGACAGATTTACAAAGCTTCTAGGAAGACACTGTCCAAGCCAGTTCCCGGCCTGAGTTGTACTGGAGGCGAGGTACTTTGCCTAGGGGAATGCACTAAGAGATTCAGGAAGCGTGGGGCTTTGGGTTGGTAGAGAGCTGGGCTGCCGTGTGCTGAAGTGAAATCATCAGGTGCAGTACCCGAAACTGGCACAGGCTACCAGGATGACTGCCATGTTCGCGAGGCATTGACAGTGAGGAACCATGCTGAGCGTTCTCAGTGCACTGTCTAACCTAATCCACAAGATGCCTCTTCAAGGGAAAGGCTGTTAAAATCACATCACAGATGAGAAAACTGAGATTCAATGAGGTTGAGCTACAGTGCACAGGTCATAGAATTAGCAGGTGGAAAGACAGGGACCACCCTGCCAGGCAGACAGCTTGGAACGGTCCTGATGGCCAACACCACCAGCTGCCACCATCCTCAGCCCCTGACCTCAGCCTTCTGGATCACTGTGCTCTACTCCTGAGGCCCAGCTCTGCTTCCAGCTTAATCAGCTGACCTGATGCTAAGGACCTGGACTATAGAGCACAGCAGGCCGGCAGGTCTGGGAGGAAGGTTGGCCACTCACTCGGCCAACATGGCACAAGCTACACTTCAATGCCAAGCGCTGCCCCAGGGGTGCAGCTCATGCCCATGTCAACCAACCATGAGCTCATGAGACTGGCATGCAGAATATTGACTGTTTGTGAGGACACCTCCCCCCCCCAATGATAGTGACATCAAGGCAGGTCCCAAGTAGTGGGGACGTAAATTCCTTCTGCAAGAGGATCTAGCTTGGTGTCCCCAAAGACAGATAAGAAAGGAAGAATATGGAAAAGTGATGATCCAGCTTGCTGTATAGGATGCCACAAGATTGAGGAGGACCGTTTGGTTGGGCAGAAATGGGCATTTGTAAGAGGTGTCCAAACACTTAGCCACTAAGTGTTGTCAAGAAATCATTTGGTTTTGGGATGATAGATTTAGAAACCCATGAGAGTCTCAAGTCCCTAATGTGAAAGAAAAACTATGAAAAAAAAAATTAGATTCTCTGTGCTCTTTGGTCACCAACCACAGACATTCTCAGAAGAGGTATTCTCCATCTGACCCCACCTATGCCTAAGGATGGTCCCAGAGGGATGCTTCCTGGCAGACTTGCGAGCAACAGCCTCTCCATTAAAGTGGGGTGGCCCGGGCATCAGGCACCCTCCCTCCCAGGAACGCAGGTCGCCCTGATGGGCTGTTCCCGACCACAGGCTTTGGAGTCTCCCTACCTGTCTGGATGCTTCAGAGCCTCATCAAGGTCTATGCCCAGCGCCTTGCACATCTGGGAAAGTGCCAGCAGGTCCCCTGAGAAGGGCTCCTTGGGGAAATGCCACCGGTTGGTTGAGCCAACAATCCGGCGCTCCAGCCGGGTCTTGTTCTATTTGGTATTCAAAGGAAGTGGAAAAATCTTTAACTTCCCCTACATGTCAGATTTTCAAATGTCACCACAGAAAGAAACTGCTGGTTCATTTTTAAATATGACTAATCTGTCTGTCTGTCTTTCTTTCTTTCTTTTTTCTTTTCTTTTTTTTTTTTTTTTGGCAGAACCAGGGATTGAACTCAGGTCCTTGCACTTCTCAGGGAAGCGCTTATTCTACTGAGCCATCTCCCCAGCCCATGGCTAGTATTTCTGATGAGCACCTTCTTTAGAAAACAATGCCATAGTCCATACTCCAGGGATTGCAAAGCTATCAAGGAACTGAGAATTCAGAATCTGGCACAGAAAGCATGAGAACAAAAAGTTCAGGGAGAAAAACTGCTTTGCAGATAGCTCCAAAGAATCCACAAGCTGACTTATTCTTCCTGTACTGTTCTTTAAAGACTTCTCAGGGCTGGCCAAATAGCTCAGCAGGTTAAAGCGCCTGCAAGCAGGCACAGGGCCTTAGGGTTCAATCCTCAGGCCTGCTGTGCTGGCCTCGCTCCCGGGGCATGCTGAGATGGCAATTGAGACTGGGTGTGGTGGTGCACGCACCTGTAATCCCAGCTCTTGGGAGGCTGTAAACAGGTGGATCTCTACAAGCCTGATCTAGTAGTGAGACCCTGAACACCCTGTAGACCCTGCCCTAAAATACAAAAAATAAAATAAAAAATAAAATAAAGACTTCTTGTGTCATTCAGAGACTGCACACTGTAGAGAGATCTTGGCTAGGGACTTTTTTTTTTTTTTTT
>NDGN011312937.1:3349-14856 GCA_002564285.1 Tympanoctomys barrerae | reverse complement strand
CAGGGATTAACTCAGACATGCAACACAGAAGACAGAGAGTTTGGAATAGTTTCTGTGTAAAAATTGTTTCTGTAGAGTTTTTGACCTTTATTTGTGGAGAGAAGAAAGGAAATAATGTGAATGGTACAATTAGCTTCTGGGTCTTCTATTGAAATTCAGTGCACACAGGCACCCAACTAATAATGTCACTTATAATGACTTCTTATGTCACTGGCCCATCCTAGGGTTTTGGGGACTCAGAGGTGAACCTGATGGAGTCCTTTGGCCTCTGGAATGTTGTTATTTCATACTCTTCTCCTTAAGGGTTGCCTTTATCATTTGTCCTGTTAACACCCAGTTTTGTCAGCAACTTCTTGAGGATTCAGTTGAGCTTTTAAAAAGTTATGCTTGGATTTCATGTCCAGCCTAATGAATTATCTGACTTTATTTACTTCATTTTATTACTAGCCTGAGATATACTGCCACCAGTAGAGGTTTTCATTTCCAAATTTAACATTTTGAGGAAAGGGAACCAGTGATTGAAGACTTGAGTCTTACTCTGCATGTACACTGCAGAGTGGCCTTTTGGAAATTTCTCTCCCCCAAACTGGGCATCTGTGTCTAGAAACACTGTAAATCATGCCTTTTCAGCTGGTTTGGAGTGCTTAGTCTGATATTGAAGGAAGGATTGGACTGACTAGGTAATAGAAAAATATGTGAGCAGGACGTAATATATGTTAATTTTATATTTTTTCAATGGTTGTCTCTTTTAATATTGCAGTTGGTGCTATTTATAAAGAAGGCAACAGGTTCCTCTCTGGTTTACTTGCTTAGTCTGGATATGAATTTGTCATTTCTTAGACCTCTCTGCTCTAAAAGTGTATATCCTTTGTCAGTCTAAAAACTTGCTGATGTTACCTGTAGGCAAGTAATGAGATGTTAGCAATAGTTGTAACAGTCTGTTGTTTTTGCTAATATAAATTTAAATAGGTGGCCAGTCTATACTGATATATAAACAAATTAAAAGACTACACATAGTGTATGGTGGTGGTAGAAGATCTTTGTGGATTAGTTTCAGTTTGCATAAGGCTGAGGGTGTGACACAGTAATACAGTGCTTGCTTTGCTTACATGAGGTCTTTGGGTTTGATTCCCAAAGAGCAATGACCCTCTTAAGTATTCTGCATATTGAGACTGGGCGAGGTGGCAGGAGCCTGCAGTCCCATTCCCAGTGCTGGGGAGGCTGAAAACAGGAGGATCACCACAAGTCCAAGCTGCCTAGTGAGACCCTGTACCAAATACATTAAAAAAAAAAAAAAGTATTCTGCATATTGCCTTTAGTATAAAGCAATATTCAGAGAAGTAGAACGTTATACAGTATCGTTGGTTTGGCCAGAGATTTCTCTTGCCAGCCATGTACTTCACTGTTTTTTCAAAAGCCATATTTGTTTACTTTTACAAGAACTGTTTTTTCGAGACGGGATCTTGTTTTGTAGTTCAGGCTGGCCTTGAACTCATGTAGCCCAAGCTGGCTTTAGACTCTCGGTGGTAGTCCTGCCTCATCCTGCTGAGTGCTGGCATTACAGTCATGCACCACCAGCCCCAGCAGAAACTTTTTGTTCATTTGTTTGCTTTTTTAACAAAATTTCTTTCACTTTTGGAAAGACTTGTTTCAGCCTTCTGCACGTGATGCAAATACACAGAACCTATTATGAGAAATTTTTATATATAGTAATCATCGCGTGATATGACCTGAGTTATGTATTCCCCATAGGCTAGTTTTGTATTGACCTCAGTACTGTTATAGAGTGATTTCTTTAGCAATGACTTGCCAATTAGAAGTATTCCCCGGTTCTTGTTGTCTTGAACAATAATTGGATGAGGCAAGCCAACAGTGGTGCCAAAAACTTTATTTGAAAAGTGCAGGGTAAACATGTATGGGAGAAACCAGCTCTGCTGTGTGAACTTGGGTAAACAAAGAGAATAATAGGGTAAAAGCAAAAACAAAAAAGGCACATGCTATGTCTGAGAGATGCTGCAGCGCGGGCTATCGTGCGAACTCACAGAATAGCATCTTTTCTGATGGCTGCTCTTTTTTATGCTGTCCACCTCTCAGTGGGAAGTGGCAAAAGGTCCTATATACAGGGACCTCAAGTTGCTGTGGGATGTTGTGATGGATGGATTCCGGTCATTTCCCCAGCCATGTTTGCCATGCCCCATCGCCTAGATCAGTATTGTAGTCCTTTTAGGTGTAAGGGACACCAGAATGGGAACTGGGGAATTAGAGAGTATTTAGGAACTATTTTTAAAATAGTTAAAAATCCAGAGTGTAACCCTTTTAAAGTTTATAAAACAGAAGCTGTCAGTTCCTAAGTGTAGTGCAGGTTAGGTTATAGGAAACTGAGGTGACTGAAGACTGACTCCATCAGGGCATAGCGTCTTCCAGGCTTTGCAGAGGATTTGGAAGTAGATTTTAGGGTGTTACCTGCAAAACTTGGATAGAATGAAATTTGGGTCCAATCAGAATGCATTATTTGTCTTTTTTTTAAATGATAGCAAAATTTTACATTTTTTTAAATTATAAAAAGAAACAGGCTCTGCAGAGCGAGTTTCAGCCAAATAAAAGAAAAAATACACTCTACAGGAAGACTAGACTACAGTGAGAAAACACAGTAGAAAAGACTTCACTGTCCTTTGCTTCCTTTATATCACCAACGCCTCAGGCTTATGCCAGGTGCAGGCCAACCCATCAAAAGCCTGCCATTTGAGTTCTAGCTGAGAAGTCCATGCGCAGGGCTTTGGGAACTAGCTTGGGCATGTGTCCTGGGGTTTGTAATTAATAGGTGACACCTACTTCTCCAACCAGCTTTGTCTTGCCTAATCTGCCTCATTTTCCTCCAAGAAACATACCACTGAACAATTCTTTTGGGGGTGTTGAGGGGGAGGAGATCTCTGTCTTCATATACTGTACCTACCTTCTGCTGAAAAAGGTTGTGTGCCCTACATACTGGGGGTTATGTGTTCTCTAACTACTTTGGGGTGTTGTGGCTCACTGGCTGTGTTGCAGAAAAATAATCCTGTCAGAAGACAATGAGTAAAGAATAATTGTTGAGATGTCCATTCCATAGGAGAAAGAAAATAACTTTATTCTTAACTTGGAGAGGTAGAGCCTAAACGTAAGGAGTAGCAAGTCAGATTTTCCATATTTTCTATGGAGGAGAAAGCATGGCAAAGAGAGATGTTAGATTAATTATTGAGAGTTTGAGAGCCATAGCATTAGCATAATTACCTACATTATGGCTCTAATGGAAAAAAAGAGCCTCATTACAGGTACCCATTTCCTTACCTGTACTCAAAACAGTACTAGAGTTTTGTTTTGCTTTTTGAAAAGAAACCTCAGGTCTTTCAGAGGTTCACAGGAGTAACTTTCTTCCTACTCCTGTGAAAATTCCAGTGACCATATCCTATGCAGTGTTTTTATAGCTTTTCACTGTGTTCCTTGAGGAAAGGCCATAGTGTTCCCTCAGGAACTAGAACTAATGCTAGGGTCTTAAAGGACTATACGACTGTTCTTCTTGCCTCTCAACCAGACTTTTGATTTCCCGGAGATTTTAGACATCTTTTTTGGGGGAGGGGGGACTGTCCTTGCAATGAGTGATAGCAACTTGTTTAGGAAAATAGACTACCTTTAAATAGAAATCAGTTTTTGTGAAATTTTCATTTTTGTAGATGATTGTTTATTAGCAAGCTTGCCTCTCTCTCTCTCTCCCTCCCTCCCTCCCTCCCTCCCTCCCCCTTCCCCCTTCCTCCTTTCCTCCCTCCCTCTCTCTACTGCATTGCATGTAGTACCACAAAGGTATATTTGGAATCTTTAGAGATTTTTAGCTTTTGCCTTTTCCTAATATCAGTGCCCAAGTAAGATGTATAGATCTGCTTTTTTGAACAGAGGTCCCTGGAGGAAGGGTTTTGATCTCTGTGACCTGTTGTGAACTGATAATTATATCACTTGCCTTTGGACATCCTTCTTGGATAAAGTTACTTCCATTAGCGAACACACCTCCTCATGGCTTTGGGTGGACACTCATTGGTGTCCTGCCTGCTTGTAAAGCAGGACTAAAGAACCTCTGGCCAGGACTCTTCTTGATCCCAATTATGCCTACAGATGTAGAGGAGGGTTTTCCAAAAAAGGAAATTAAAACAGAAGCCAGAAAATTGAAATTGCTTGTCTGTGAATCAGGAGTCACAGGGTTTCTTGCAGGAGCTGGAGCTGTCCTTGCACAAGGGCATTGCAGGTTGCCCCAGGCTTCTTCAGTCCTTTTTATTCAAAACAGGGGACTGAGGATTTTGGCTGGCCTAGCCCCTCTCTGGGAGTAGGGACAGTCAGTCCTTCAGTGCAGGCACATCAGCCACCTGACATGTGTAGCAGGGCCTAGGCAATGGCATGGTACAGCCTTGTGCCCAATGTCCAGTTTTCTTGCAGGCTGTGACTGGCCGTGGGTTTTCCTTTTATCAACTTGGGTGTGTTTACATATTGCCAATTTCAACAAATATAATTTTGGCTTTTAAAAGAAATCCTTAACTTTTCTTTTATTCTCATCTAGATCCTGCGTGTTGAACATAGAAAAGGCTATGTCCTGGGACCCCTTCTGTAAATATGCCAGTCTTCTGATATCTCTTTGGAGTGCTAGCCTGTAGTGGAAGCAAGGAAGAAAGACTTACAGCCTCTCAGAGACGTGTTGGCATCTTAGGACAGACAGTTTTTCCTTTGGAGGCCTTTTTAAATATTGTGGTTCTTGGGCCTTTACAGAGATAAAGAGCCATCAAAGCCTGAATGTAAGAGATTTCTTGCTTTTGCACAGTTAAAAAGTAAAAAAAAGGATCTAACTGAAGAATTTAGATTACCATTCTGTATGCATCTCTTTCCATTCCTTAGTCAACAGACCTAAGTAGTATTAAAATAGTAAAGACGGGGGTGGAGTCCTGGGGCTCCAACTGGCTACCTGTGTGGAAAGACAGAGAAGAGTAAGCCTGAGGGGTTCTTCCAAAGGTGTCCCCTGCAGAATGGTGCAGACCTGTAGAGTACCCGGAGCATCCTCCACAAGGCTCAGTCATGCTACCACATCTCTGGTGAAGTGAGCGACACTGGTGCCTTTTTGTTTTTATTTCTTCTTAGAACTCTTCATAACTTGTGGGCTACTATGATTGCTTCAGGATCAAATTGCTCCCAAGTTCTAAGGATTCCGCCTAATGGCAAAGCGGCTGAGATCTGCAGGGTGTCTCTCATGGTGATACATTGGCCTACTGACTCCTTAGAATTGTGAAGCCTGCTTAAGGGCTCCATTTAGGGTGGAGCCCCTATGTGGGGTGGGGGGAGGGGCGGGGTGACACTGGGCTCCTTTAGCTGCTTGAGAAACAGTATCCTATGCACTTACCCAGATGGCACAGGGTGGCTCTACTTTGGCAGTCTACTTTGACTTGATCTTTACTGGCTGTCTTTTTCCTTTGCACAGGTCCTCAAGCATATATTTTAAATTATCTAGATGTGTAAGTCTCCTGGCTGGCTTTTTGCCAAATATTTTACTAGGCTTTAGGTACTGGTGAGAACTGGGGATTGAACTCAGGCCCTTGCACTTGCCAGGAAGCACTTATTCCACTGAGCATCTCCCTGGCCCTCTGGTGTCCTCTTGTATAGATGGTTTCTAGGTTCTTTCTGTCCTGAAAAAAGTATTTGTCAAGACAAGTGGAGTTTGTAGCAAAATTTTACATTTATTAAAAGTAGAAAAGGAACAGGCTCTGCAGGGCAAGTTTGAGCCATGTAAGAAGAGGAAAGTAAGTACATTCTGTAGGAAGAGAGTAGACTGCAGGGAGAGAACATAGTCGCCATTTGTCTTTAAGGAAAAGAGCTTGGGAAAAATGTTAAGTTTTTATGGGATGTAGTGGCGCCCACCTGGAATCTCGGGAAGATGAGGCAGGAGCATCCGTGCAAGTTGGAGGTCAGCCTGAAATTCTTAGGGAAACCCAGTCCCAGAAAGACAATTTTTAAAGAAAAATCTTGAGTTTTTTATAATTTGACTTTAATGCAACAGAGTTGTATAAATAGTGTATGAGGGATATCTTTAAGTGCTAGGAATTCCACAGATTTAGTTGAGAAGAAGTTTTCACACTGCGAATCGGCTTGCCACTTGGCCTGGCTTTTCTATTCCTGTACAACAAATAGGACTGAGCCTGACCACATCTGTGTGCTTTTTCTTTTATTTTTATCTCAAGAAAGAACTCAACTCTGCTGAATAATGTCTGTTTTAGTGTCTTACTTTTCTTATTGCTGAAGCAAAATACCCAACACCCACAAGGTGACGGAGGTAGGTTTATTTTGCTCGCCGTAGCAGTTTCAGTCCGTAGCCAGCTGGCTCCAAGGCAGGGTGGCATGGCAGAGGGGCAGCGCTGAGGAGAAACAGTGCATAGCAGGCAGGCAGGTGGGACACAGTGGCCCTCTTTGTGTCCCTTATGTTTTATGCAGGGTACCTACCCTAGGGCAGGTGTATACTCAACACCGTTGATGGATTGATTTAGTAATCACATACCCTTGATCCCAGCACCACACACTCCAGAGCCAGCCACCTCTGAAATGCACTCTCCAATGACTGCATGAGTTAACACATAGACTTTGTTTCCCTACTGTGTTAGGTAGCTGTCAGGTAGATTTTATCCTTTCAATAAATTGCTCCCAAACAACTTTAATAATTCAAAATTTAAGTGCAGTTTAACGGAAAGGGGAGGAACAGGCCCTCCCCACTGGGGGAAAAAATAAACAAAAGGCACCTTTTGTGGCCTGGGTTTTCTCTTATATAAATGAGGTGGGGAAAAGTTGTTCTATCACTCACTTGGCTTCGTGTGATGTATAAACTGTCCTATCAAGAAATTCATTTGGCTTCCTATTCCATGTAAATGAAGGATGAGGAATAATGCCTTTTCATTTGTTATAAACACGTGCAAATAAAGAATTAAAAAGCGTTTTTTGATTGGTTATGAGAACAGCATTAAATTCAGATAAAAGATTAAAAAAATTGAAAATAACAGTGATGATGGCATCACCGTACTGGGAATGTCCTTCGCCCTGTTATCCTATTTTAGTCATGGGTTTCAGTTTTTGACTACAGCATGTCAGATAAATGAAATCATTCATTATACAGTCTTTTCAGTTTGGCTTTTCTCACTTAGAATAATGTATTTGAGGTTTACCCAAGTTGTGTATGTCAGTAGTTTGTGTGTGTGTGTGTGTGTGTGTGTGTTTAATATTTCCAATAGCTTTTCAGAATTTCCATTTTGAGTTGTCTTTTGCATCTTTATATGCTTTCTTGTCAACTTTGAAGAGAAAATATCTTCAAAATCATTTTGGTGCATCAGCAGATTTAAGTTATTTAGTATAGATGGCTTCTCATTTTGATGTTAATAGAATAACTTTTTAAAACCTATGTAGCAGCTTGATACACTTTTTTTTTTTTATATGCTTTCTAAGTTGAAGAAACTGAGATCTAGAGAGATAGAATAAATGGCCCAAATCACACAACCCTTGTGCTCAGGACCTAGATATCTTCATTGCCATCTGCAGGTATTACTGTTCTCCCACTGAAGAGATTAACCAGTAATGTGTCAGTCACTCCTGGCAAAGCTTCCCAAGATGGAATATAGAGTATCATTTCAAAAATCTTTATCTTCCCTCATGGGATTGTAATTTGAATTTTCAGGGCTCTGAACCTTGAGTAGGTTTGGCTATCAGGAGATTTCTTCAGTCCTACATTCACAAATTACTGATTTTAATCAGTTTTTTTATGGATAGGGACTAAGAACAACAACAACAACAACAAAAACACTGTCATGTTTTACCTTACGGTGTGATCCGTAACACCAGCTCTAAAGTGCCTGGCCGCTTGCTTCTGCTTCTCCCCTTAGGAATTATTCTTATCAAGCAAGTGATGCCTATCACTAGATTAAACATAAGAAATTGTTATCTCTGGTTGAAGTAATGAACTGGGATTTGGAATTGATATTTATCTTCCCATTTTATGAAAAATGTCTCATTAAAATTGAAGCAATTAAGACATTAGGTAGTGTGAGGGAAGATCCCATTGAGTTCTGATTCTGTGAATACATTGTTGAAATGTTTTTAGGCTACAGAAAGCTTCTTTAGTTTATACATTTGTATCTTCTCAGGCACAGCAGATTATATAGTGAAGGATTATAGCAACACAAGACATTGGGAGAAGTCAGTAGTAATTAAATAGCCAGAGGAGATTCTTCTAATTAGTGAAAGCTTTGTAGTTCAATAGTTGGCTTATGAAGAATTTCCCAAAGTAGACTTTTTTAATAGGCTTAGTCCATAACAATAGTGTTTTGTTTTTTGAGACAAGGTCTCCGTAGTGCAGGTTGGCCTTGAACTCACTATGTAGCTCAGGGAGGTTTTGAACTCATGGGCATCCTGCAGCCTCAGCATCCAGAGGCTGGGATTACAGGCATGCACCACCACAGATGGCTCTATAATGAGAGTTTCAAGAACCTTACTTGGAGATTGCTGTTACTCCTGCTGCTATTTGTGTCTTCCAATGAAGAGGATTAAAATCAAAATTCTCGATTTGCCTTTTGGCTTACATTACCAGCATGTGGTAGAGTAAAAAAGCCTTTACTCTCATACAGTATATTGAGTGAGTGCTTAGCATACTTGTCCTTTGAAGAGTCTGGTCTTAATGTTAGTGGTATCAGTACATGCTCAGCAGCCTGCAAAGCTAAGGCTTCCTCAGTTTGAAAGTGATGATAGCACTAGTGCCTTGTCACTAGTACTATTTGGCTCATATTTCAAGTTAAGCAGTATGTGTGTGTGTGTATGTGAGTGAGAGAGGTAGGGGGAAGGGAGGGAGGGAGATGCTGTAGCTCAGTAATGGTGAACCTTTTGGAGTTTTCAAAAATTATACAAGCAGCCTTCTGTGGCACATTGGAACAGGTTCGCCCCTACTTCCCTAGCCAATAAACTGTCACGTTAGAATGGAAACATTTCCCATAGAGATATCTTCACCAGAGTGAAGAGTGCTTCACCAAAGTGAGACTAGAAACCCAGGGTCGATAGCTTGGTGGCAGCGTGTAAGCAACTGCTTGACAAGTGCAAGGTCCCAAGTTTGATCCCCCATACCGCATGCCGTGCTGGCCCCGGAACCAGGAGTGATGGCACATGCCTGTAATCCTGTTGCTGGGGAGACTGAACCAGGAGGATCACTATGAGTCTGAAGTACATAGCGAGACCCTGCACCCAAAAAAAAACCAAGGAGAAGAAACCTGGGAGCCCACCCTTGAGAGAGACCAAGGGAGTAGCAGTCCCCTGAATGCTGGCAAGGAAGAACTTAGAAAGGTATCAAGTCTGTTGGGGAAAATGATGGAGGGTTCCTGCCAAAGACCCCAGATATAAAGAACCACAGCAAAGATTTGAACAGAGATTGAGAGGAGTTTTAAGTTTGTTTCTCTTTCTTTCTTTCTTTTCCCCCCTGGAACCTGGGATTGAACTCAGGCCCTTGTGCTTGCCAGGCACGTGCTTATTCTACTGAGCCATCTCCCTGACCCCAGTTTTAAGATTTAGTGGAGTATTGGGGTATAAGTTTAAAACAGAGTTTAAATGAGGTAATTATCATTAGGGAAAAATTACATAAGGAAAAATTTTTAGCACACTATAGTCTATAACTTAGCTATGCATTAAATATTGATTTAATATAGTAGTGGTAATTTTTGGGAAAATAACATTTTCTCTTCCATCAGAAGGGGACTTTGTTTTTATAGTTATTCTGAAACCCAGTCGTGTCCATTGGCTCACACATGGTTGGTGGCTTTTGCAGTGCAGCAGAATTGAGAATAGTTTTCCCCATCAACATTTTACTTTCCATGGTTTATGTTATTCACAGCCCCAAAATAACACGTGGAAAGTTTCAGGAATAAGCAATTGACAAATTCTCAGTTGTTTACATTTTCTGAGAAGTTTAATGAAGTTGTGCCTTCCTGCTTCATCCTGCCGGAAGACACGAGTTGTGCCTTTTCCTAGCCTATCCTTGCTGTGTACACTACCCACCCAGTCACTTCTTAAATATCTCGCTTATCAGGTTGCTTTTTAGGTATCAAAGTGTTGTGTTCAAGTAACCCATACTTTACTTCATGGTCACCCCAAAGCACAAGAGTAATGATGCTGGCAGTTCAAATATGGGGGGGAGAAAGTCATAAGTGCCTCCGTAAGAGGTAAAATTACAATAAATTATGGTGAGAGGGAGAGACCACATTCACGTAACTTTTATTATGTATATTGTTATTCTAATTTTTATTGTTAATTTCTTACTGTGCCTAATTTATATATTAAAATTCTTTATAGACATGTACATATAGAAAAACACATTTGGGGTTCAGTACTCTGTACTTTGATGCATCCACTGAGGGTCTTGAAATGTAGTACTTTTGAATAAGTTAGGGATGACCATCATTGAAACAGACTAATATGGCCTGTTAAAAGCCTAAGATATTTGTCATTTGATCTTTTATAAAAAATATTTACTGACTCCTGTTCTATAGGAAAAAAAATAGAATGTCTAAGACAACAACAAAAAATTCCTTACGACATTATAAGCATGTGATTTAGCTTGATGGAAAGGGGCAAAAGGAACTTTTTGGAAAGAAATCAAGTTAAAATGATTACCTCTGGCAAGAGTGAATCAGAGAGCAGTAGAATTAGGGGGCTGGATTTTTTTTGTTTTGTTTCAAGCTTTATATTATTTGTAAACTAAGTACATACTAGGAGAAAGTATGAATGAAGAATGCAAATATTGAGGAAGTTGAGTAGATTCGGACAAAATAAATAGGAAGGGAAAAGATTAAAGAAGAAAATGGGAGCTTAAGACTTTGTCTAGATGTAGTGTTCCCATGTATTCACTCCCTCATTCTACAGAAAATCATGTAGCACCCATCTGTCAGGTGCTGTGCTCTAGTCTACAGAACAGGGCTCCTTCCTGCAGGAGGCCCAGACACAACAGTCAGCGGCCCACACAGAGATGAAAGCTCTAATGTTGCTGCTGCAGATGAGCTTGTCACAAGATGCACATGGGGTTTAGTGAAGTTGGAAAACAACAGCCAGAGTTTGAAGGATAAGAGAGAGGCCAGGCCGGTGATGGAAGGATTTTTCTAGGCAGACAAAGCCTGCATGAACGTGTCATCAGGGAAGGGGTCAGGCCCTGCATGTGTTCTGTATAGGTGGATTTAAGGTGGAAAATGATGGGCAGAGCAGTTAACAGGAACTTAGAAGCCAGATTACTTTGGTAGAGCTCTGTACTATGAGGAGTTTTGTTTTGTTTTTAAAGTGCAGTACTGCTGAGAAGGTAGACTCTAATCTTACTTA
The DNA here is from genome assembly GCA_002564285.1 of Tympanoctomys barrerae. NCBI lineage: Eukaryota > Metazoa > Chordata > Mammalia > Rodentia > Octodontidae > Tympanoctomys > Tympanoctomys barrerae. The sequence continues at coordinate 3,462 of NDGN011312937.1, read as the reverse complement.
AATTTTAGGAAAACATATAGAAGTGAGAATAATGAGGTGGGTTTATAGATAACAGAATAGAGGGGCATTTAGGTTATTTAAGGCAGAAATGCCATAAATGTGTATGTAATGTG
>NDGN011312931.1:0-12336 GCA_002564285.1 Tympanoctomys barrerae | reverse complement strand
GAACTCAGGCCCTTGCACTTGCCAGGGAAGTGCTTATTCCACTGAGCCATCTCTCCGGCCCCCAAATTTTTTTCTAATAGAACAATTATTTTAACATGGAAAACATATAGAAAATCTAACATACTATATCCTAATTTTCTAATAATTTCTAACATGTAGAAGTTTATAATAAGATAAATATTTTTTAAAATGTATTTGTACAAGGTCTCAGTACACAGCTTAGATTGATAGTGATCCTCCTGTTTTCAGCCTCCCCAGGCCTGGGATTATGGGCATATGCCACCATGCCCCATCTTGGTGGCCTGCATCTGGGGGCAGGGGCCAGTGAATGTATTGCCTGGGGTGGAACCCCAGTCCCTGAGCTCACCTAAGCAGACGATTAGCCTATAGAGCTGTCTCACCATCCCTAAAATAAGGATGTTGAATAATATTTTTACTTTTCAATACTATTTCTTAGTACCACATAAATAAATATTTCTAGACTTTGTAAACAATAAGATAAAATTATTGTTTATGTCACATAATTTCCCACACAATTGACTAAAAAATAACATGGAATTAAAACATGAAGTTAAATATTCAGATAAAGATAAAAACAATAAATTTAACAACATAAATCAATGACTCAGTCTGGGAATTGTGTGTGAAGTATTGGGTTAGGGAGAAGAAACGTTCCACAAGAAATAAACTAGAATGTACTTTCAATGTACAAAAACATGTTTAAGGTTCTTTTTATTAAAATACAATTGCTACTCTGAACATTTAAAAGCTATGTAAAGTACATTATAACATGTCCTAAAAAGAGAAGACTCAACAATATAAAAATATTATTTTCCCCAAATTAATTTTTAAGCTAAATGGTTTCCTAATCAAAATCTCAGTGGGAAACTGCTGCATTGATTCTAACTTTCATCTCCTAAAAATGTATAAAATGAGATTTTTAAATGTGAACTTTAATTGTGTTAAATATAAAAAAGATAATGCAGAAATGTGCCATCTTATCACCGAGTAGCAAGGCAAATGTGTGAACCTGAATTTCTTCCTAAATTGATCTAGTTTACCTATGGCAGATACTTATCCTTTCTATTTTTAATTGAAATATTATTAATGGAAATCAAAGGCAGTGAAATGTCTTTAATTTTTAAAATAAGAACACAAGATACAGATTTAAAAACTTAGCAAAAAGCATTTCATTTAATCCAAAACAAAATTTACTATGGATTAATATAGAAGATTGTGAAACATGCAAATGAGCTAGAATAGAATGCTCACTTGTATCAGAGTTGTCTTTATATTGATACAGTATTTCTAATGTAAGCAATGCTGTTTTAGTATAGAAGAATATAGATTTTCCCTTTAAGACTGATTTCTAGTTTATGAGAATTCAGATTTAAATACATCACTATTAGTGAATGATTAACACTCTCTTCAAAACTACAGCTTTATATAAAATTATTCAAACTCCATTTTCATATTTCTGGGACTCTGCAAACATTTCACATTAGGATAATTTGTATACATCAAAATATAGGAAAATGTTAATTCAGGATGAAATCCTACATATTGAGAAAACCACTCTCATCATTTAAATCACTCCTCTACTGCTCATTACAATGAATACAGCAAAGCTATCTGTTCATGAAATACTTTTGCCATTACAGTTTGGGACAAGATATTTCAAACAAACATTTTTTGTGTGTAAATGTAAGCACACATGAGATGTTTTTTCAGTCTGCTTTACCACAGAATTCATACTGGTGTAGAAAAAATAATCAGGCTGGGTGTGGTGTGCACACCTGTAACCTCAGCACTCACAAGGCTGAGACAAGAGGGTCACCACAAGTTTGAGACCAGTCTGGGCCACATTGTGAGTTCTGTAGTAGCATGGACTGCTTTATAAGATCCTGTCACAAGACAAGCAAACGAAGAAACAAATAAACAAAGAGAGAAAGTTTATCACGTGGAAAAAAGTAGTAAGAGTGCTTTATTGGAGCAATCCTAAAAAGCAGACATAGTTATAAATCTGTACTTTCAAAATAAGTGATAGATTAATAGAATAAACATAAGACTAAAGTTGAAAGAAGCAGACACATGGGATAAGAGTGATGCACCAGGAATACTGAACACTTCATATAACCAAGACTAATCTAGTTATTTTGTCCTAATAGATCTCAGTCTGACCCCGCAGTCTGGTCAGTTTTCTGTGACAAGCTACTAAAGTCCTTTTAAATATTCCAAAGGGCATCTTGTGTTTTTGAAGCTAGAAGAAAAACAACATGAATAATAATGAACAGGGGGCCAGGGAGATAGCTCAGTAGAAAAAGATAAGCTCTTGCCTGACAAGTGCAGGGTCCTGAGTTCAATCCATTGTACTTCAAAATAATAATAACAATAACAATAATAATAATAACCAATACAATCTATCATAGTTGAATCATGTCACAGATTTGAGGAAAGACCTACTGACAAGGGTGTTGGTACAAGCATCCAGTAATTTGGAGGCAACAGAAGCATCAGTCTTCTGGAAATTGATACAGAGCTAAAGTTGTAAAGACAAAAGTCTCAAATATATTTATCCCAAAACGTGAAGCAAGATAACAAAATATAAGCCAGAAGCCAGGGAACCCATGAAGCCTATTATTTTTCATGCTTTTCAGTATTATATGTTGACTCATGATTACAAATGACTGCTTTTGTAGGGATTCATTAGCAGCTAAGGGCTCGTACCAGCTGCAAGCACCAATCATAAGATGCTTAACTGGAAAGTTGTGTATAAATCCTCAGGATTATGATTCCTAAGATTTGATTCACAAAGATTTGACTGAATGCTTTTAAAAGTAATAAACATTTAAAATAGCTAAATATGGGCAATATTCAAATATTCAGTTACTTATTTCTTTAGAGAACAAGAAAATAATTATTCAAAGAGAATCTAGAGGTAATTTCTAAGAGAAATTAAAATTTAAAAAAATCATAATTTTTGGCGAGCAAGATAGCTCCGTGGACTAAGCACCTGCTTTGGCAAGTGCATAGACCAGTGTTCAATCAGCATTCTGGCATGCTGTGCTGGTCCCAGCCCCGGGGCACACTGAGCTGGTCACGAAGTCCAGGTGTGGTGACGCATGCCTACAATCCCAGCTCTGGGGAGGCTGAAAACAGAAGGATCAGTACAAGCCCAAGCTGCACAGCGAGACCCTGTACCAAATACATAAATGGAAAAAAATTATAATTTTGATAACAGTATTATCATCAATCTTGGTAAGTACCAGACCTTTGTAAGTCATTCCAAAAGAGTTAATGAATGATGTCCAATTTATAATTTAAAAATTAGCAATATTTTTCAGATAAAGGGGTCCTTAGGTGTGATAGAAGGTGGAGTGAGAAGAAAGGAAGTGTTCTGAAAGGTAGTAGAAAAGAGCCATGGGAATATCTGAAGTCTGAGAGCGAAAAGGAGGTGTCACCTATCTACGGGACTGAATTCTGTACTCTGTTTCTCAGAGTATATGAATGGACAGAGTTTATTCTAAAAAAAAAGAAAATATGGCCAAATGCAAATGGACTTGTAGATCATTTTTGTTAGTGCCTTTGGAGTAATAAATTCAAGACAGTGGTGGAAATAAAAGTAAAGAAACTGAGTCAAACCAAAATAGATTTTTATAGAAAAGAATAAGCATACATGAAAGAAAGAAAATAAACTACATAGATTTTTAAAGAGAAAAACAACTATAACTTTTAAAAAAACAAAAGTCTTAAACAATTTAAGTTGATTAATTGGGCTTGAGAACAATGGGAAAATAAAATTATCTCTAAGCAAACAGATAATGAGATACACAAGAAAGAGGTACAAGATATGGAGCACTGAACAAGACATTTCAAAGTACTGTACATCCTGATTTGAAATAATATTAGAAAATAGGAAAAAGGAACAATTTAGACTGATGATGGTTGAGCATTTCTCAGAATTGAACAAAATCATTCTTCACACACAGAAGGCAGACTGAGACAAATGACTGGAAAATGAGAGTAAGTTCCCATCACTATAAACTATAGTGAGATTGAGGAAGTTTAAAGGCAAACGGGGCATACTGAAAACAAAAGGAAAAAAGGCACATTGCAAACAAAGGACAACTATTTAGCTGTCAGCAGACTGCAGCTTACCAAGATTGTCATCAGGAAGCACGAGGATATTTTATCAAGTTGAGAGAAAATGCACAGCCACTGCAAATTGTACATGCAATTACCCAGCTCTTGAAGGCTCACCTGAAGACATCTTTGGACAGGTTAAAAGAATTTATCCTTCATAACTCTTGCTAGAGAAGCTTCTGTAGTGTTTAGCAAGCAACATTCAAATGGTCAGAAATATGGAAATCTAAGATGTTTCAAGAAGTAATGGTAAGCAAGGAGATTAACAAATGATGTTGGTAGGGAATTAAATCAAAACTGAGATTCCAGCCCTAGGAAGAAGGGCCACCATTAATAAATCAAACAATAACTGCAGCTGGTGAGGCCAGGGGTAGAAAGGAATTGTTTTCCACTGTTGGTAGAACTGTGTACTGATACAGTCAGTATGGACATTTCTCAAAAACTAAAAATAGAAATTATATTTGACCAATGATTCCCCCTCTAGGTATTTTTCCTAAACAGGTAAAGATATCATGCGTGATGATATATGCATACTCATGTTTATATAAAAAAATCATCATAGTTAGATACTGGAGAAAGCCTATATGCCCATCAACAGATGAGTTAATTAAAAAGATGTAGTATTTATTCACAATGGAGAGCTACTCTCCCAATGAAGAAACAAAAGTTGAGTCATTTCTAAGAAAATGGATGTATACTATTAAGTGAAATAAGAAAATGGAAACCATACTATTAAGCAAAGTTAGTCAGACACTAAAGTTTAAATATCACATGGTTCCTCTTCTATGAAAAACTCAATATGCAGTGGTACCCAGGTCCCCAAATTCAGTTTATTTCATAATTCAGGGAAACACAGCTTTATTCATTCATGTGCGTTCAGGGAAGACCTTTCTGTTGGTCACCAAGACTGAGCTCATAAATGGAGGCACAATTTTTGCCGAACGCTTCTGTTTGTAAAATGAACTGTACCTCATAGATAAAGTACAAAATAGAACACCGTTAATACAAAAAAAGAGAAAAAAGAGAAATGTATTTTATTCCAGGGTGAAGTATGTATCTAAAAGTGTACCTAGACTTAGTATAAGCACCTTATTTTATATATGTTATTTGGGTGATTAGTCTGATTTTCAAACTGTATGTATGATAATTAACTCTACACTGATTTATAAGATAAATAAACCCTCTATTGAAAAATAAAAAGAGGCAAAGGGCAAGGGGGAGAAGGAAATTGAAATATGTGACATACGTGCTCATATTCAGTCAATGCAATCATTACTACTGCAATGTGTACTAAGGAAAGTCAAAATAAAATAAACGCAAGAGTAATTTGCTATGGTTTTAGAAATTACATGGAACTAGATAAACAAAAGATAAGATGAAAGATTGTAAGAATATTATTTATATCACATATATTTTATTTATATTACAACATATAGATGTGTATTATTTTATATTTATATTATACATTAATTCATATTACATATTAAAATTATGCCATTAAAATGTATATATTAATATTTAACTTACCAAATTTAATAGAAAACACACAATAATATAAGTATGATTTTTAAGGAGAATTTAAGAAATCATTTTCAAGGTAATTGAAAGCAAAAATGAGGCAATGAATATCAAAAGTAAAAGCAAAGTAAATTTTAAAGAATGTATATATAACGTTAAAATTAAGAATAATCACAATTAATGTAAAAAAATGTTACATGCATGTTAAATGATTCAATTTCTACAACTAGATAAATCTAAAATTCCAGGAGTGTGCCTTTTATTTATTGTAAGTACATCAAAATCTTTATACTGAGATGAAAGTTAAGAATAATTAGTATAAAATAAGTAACTATTAACTAAAATTGGTATGAAATTTTTTTTTTTGCAGAACTGGGAATTGAAATCAGACCCTTGCACTTGCCAGGGAAGCATTTATCCTACTGAGCCATCTCCCCAGCCCTATATGAAATATTAATATCAGGCAAAACTTCTGAGGCAAAATGAATCATTAGTAATAGAGTATAATTTCTAAAGAAGTACATCTATAAAAATGTAATTCTAAAAATATATACAATAGCATTAATTCAATATATAGAGATGTTTATATGTAACTATACAAATTATGATGTGACATATATTACATGACATGTAATAAAAATGCAAGATATGAAATTGTAGGTGGCAGGGCTGGAGATATAGCTCAGTGGCACAGTGCCTGTCTATCCAGGGAGAAGTCATGAGTTCAACTCTCAGTAAATAATAATAATAATAATAATAATAATAATAATAATAGTGTATGCATACACACAGAAATAAATTACATAAAATCAAAGCTTGAGTTAAACAATAATACTCATTCATTACAATTACATTTGAAATAACTATTAATTATCTCAATATAATGCATCAAATTAGAGGAGCTGTTAGGAAGGGAATGACAGAGTCCAAAACAGGCAGAGAAAAAGAGATTAATGAACCAGAGAACCTGGGAAGTTAAGGATTTGGGTGGGAATATGCATTACAGAGGTGAAGACATTGGAGATTGAAGCATTTCATCCTTGTTACATTTCATATTAATTGTATGAATAAGAAAACGAGTTATGTAAATTGTGAATGAATTTCATTATTATCAGAGTTACTTATTAAATCCACTGAAATGGGTTTCTGAGGGCCAGCCAGGTAGCTCAGCAGACTAAAGCACCTGTTTGGCAGGCTTGGGCAAGCACAGGAACTGTGGATCGATCCCCAGCACCACAGAGCCAACTCTGCCCCCAGGGTGGGCTGAGCTGGCCACAGGGTCCCGGCACCACGGTGCACAGCTGTAATTCCAGGGCTTAGGAGCTTGAAAAAAGGAGGCTCACTTTGTGTCCCAGGTATGTAGTGAGACCCTGTAACAACCAAATACATTTTTAAAAAAGAAAAGAAATAGACTACTGAAATAACATACAATCTATATGAAAATCACAGAATTATTTTTTTCTAAGTACTTACCAAGGTACAATTCACAAAAAGGAATAGCAAGGCATCTCAATGTAGCTAATAAAGTTTTAGTATTACTGATGAGAAAAAAAATTGTTCTAAATCTTGAATGCTTATGACAATACTATGCGTTGATTTTCAAATTTGTTAAAATTTGAAAAGGAAATTGTGGCACACATTTTTCGAACATGCACTTAACACCTGTTTAGTACCAATCATGTGTCAATAAACAGAAACTTAAACCAATTATTTAAGCATCAAAGCTAAAGAGTCACATTTACCCTTTAATTCTGAATTAGTACAGTATTATTTTCTCTACTTTTAATGATCTGAAAATCATGTGTTCTGATGTCTTTTAGTCAACTAAGAAAATGAGCATCAGGCCAGGGAGATAGCTCAGTGGAATGAAGGCTTGCATCCTGAGTTCAATTCCTGGTATCACCAAAAACAAAAAAAATTAAGAAATGAAAATGAGCATCTAAACAAGTTAGTCAAGCAGCATACGGCACCCTGTGTAAGAGAAGGAGGAAAATTACTGCTCCAGGCTTTCCACCCAGGTTAAGAGGACACTTTTTGAAAACAAAGATTATATTATTATAAATTACATTATTGCATTAATTATATTAATTATATTAAATGCTATATATTAAATGATAATGCCAGGATGACTTTTTTCTAAGGAATAATTTATCCCACCATTTGGTCTTTCCTACCCTAGGTTAGTTGAATGTTCTAGAACTATCTAGACTCTACAAAGTGTATAGATATATAGTGGCCTGAAGAATTTTCAGTGGTGAGTGTCAAGATGTTAGGTTTTTTAAATTTCTTTTTTACTTTTTGGTGCCAGGACTAGAACTCAGGCTTGTCAGGCAGTCACTGTTCCACTGTGCTATATCCCTGGCCACAAGATTAGCTTTTGAAATTAATTGAGCTAACCTAAAATGTTTAAATTGACAATTCTTCTGAACCTAATTAGCTTATGTAATAGCTTCATGTGTTCAATAAACCAATTGCACAATGCAAGTTAAATTTTACACGTCTATGGAAAAAAATCAGAGCATTTACATTGGCTATCTCAGAGTTCCACTTCCCTCTGTGTTCTCATCTCATGCTTCTACCCTTCCCTCTTTTCTGGTAACCAGAAATTCTACCTGTTCCCCTCATTACATCATTAGTGCCAATTTGTCAGTAAGAGAACTCTAGCTCAGCATTGTGAGGCAACTTTATCAATGCCACACAGCTGTTAAAAACACCATGCGTAAAATCAAGAAATGTCTGGTTCTGGACCTGTAGTCTCAACTCATAATTCTATAGAGATTCTACTTATTTTCTGACATAGATATAATAAAATTATCCCTCAAGTTTCTGGTAAATTTCTACATTCCACTATTTTGCATTCTATTCCCTGTAATCAAATCATCATTTATGTTACTCATTTGAATTAACAAATTGCTAAATGAATTATAGCTGACTGTAACTTTTCTTTCTTCTTAAAAATTCAATGATTTTCTTGTTTATGACTGTTAGGACCATAGACATTATGTATTTTTATGTTATGCCATTTATCACTATGTATTATTTGGATATTTTATAAGTATTCTCCCTCACTGTTTTGTGAGATCTTAGATTAGAACCACAATATTGGGCAGTTCAACATATGCAAATCAACAATTAAATGTTACATTGAAAAGATATGCAATAAAAAGCATATGATCATCTCAATTACAGGAAAAACATTTTGCAAAAATCCAATATCCTTTCATCATAAAACCTGAAAAATTAAGATAGAAAAAGTTGTACTCAGATAGTACATAATAAATGACAAATGCAGATCCAACATCATATTAATAGAGAAAAGTTAAAAACTTTTCTTTTGATATCAGCAACATACTATTACTGATCTTATGTAATATAGTACTAGAAGTAGTAGAAGTTTTAAGAAGAACAAATAGGCAAGAGAATAAACAAGGAATTTTAAATTTTAAAGGGAGGAAAATGAATTAACTTATTTTATAGATATTCTGTACAAAGAAGTACCTTTATACTCCACTGAAATTTCATTAGAATGAATACATTTTTTTAAAGCAGCAGAATGCAAAGTCAGCATGAGAATACCAGTATCTTTTCTACACATCAATAATTAGTTTGTTGGAAAAGGAAAGCCTGAAAGCAATGCCATCCGCATCATCTACCAAAAGGGATCTAAAAATAAAATTACCTGAAAAGGTAAAAAAAATCCAATAAATTTATAAATATGCAATGAGAGAAATTAAGGTAACACAAATATCTAAAAATCTTCTATGCACATTGATTAGAAATGATATTGTTAAACTGTGTATCACAAAGAAATCTACAGATTTTATATAATCCCCATCAAAATCCCAATAACATTCTTTACAAAACTTGAAACAATCATAAAATTTAAGTTTGAGAACAGATGTTAAATAGCTGAAGCAACAAGGAGGTATCATATAAGCTTATTTCAAGATATAATATATAACCGTAGTGACCAAAACATCAAGAAGTTGGGATAAATACAGATACATAGATCAAATGAGTAGAACATAGATTGTAGAATTTTACCCCCTCATCCATAGGTGACTGGTTCTTAACAACAGTACCAAAAACATCCACTGCAGAAAGACACTATCTTCAACAAATGGTGCTGGGAAAATATTGTGTATTCATATGCAGAAATGCAGAATATTGAAATGATTTCTCTCACACTGTACACTCATAAACTCACAAATGTCTCAATACCCTAAATGTAGGAGATGAATATCTGAAACTGCTAGAGGAAAACGTAGAGGAAACAATTCCAGACATCTTTAAGATACTACTGTACGCAATGATTTTCTAGATAGGATTACAAACATAGGGAACAAAAGCGGAAAATTGCAAATGAGGAGACATAAAAATAAAATGCTTTTGCATAGTAAAGACAACCAACAGAGTAAAATGATGGCCTACAGGATGGGAGAAGATATTTGCTGACTATTCATCTGATAGAAGCTTAATACCCAGAATGGATTAGCAATTCAAGTGGGTTTAGTATTTGAGTTTCTTTCTTTTCTTTTCTTTTTTTTTATTTGTTTGATCTGAGAATCAAACTCAGGACCTTGTACTTGACAAGCAGGGTGCCATGCTTCTAAGCTATAACCCCAGCTTCTCAGTGACTCAGAAAGGTTTAAATAAGTGCAATATTTTAATTAATTAATTAATTAATTTGGTACAAGGTCTCACTGTGCAGCACAGATTCATAATAACCTTCTTATCTCAACCTCCCCAGTGCTGAGATTATAGGATGTAACACCACGCCTGGTTTCAGTGGTCAGCATGGCATGTGGTAACAGGGATCTGACCCAGATCCTTGTGCTTGCCAGGCAGGCACTTAGACCACCAGGCTATCTCCCTGGCTGCAAATTTTAAAAAGGAGAAAATAGTCAAGATATATATGTCTACATGTATTAAATGGTTTATATATAATTCATAAATAAAAATGACCAACAAATAGATAAAAAATGCTCAATATAAATAACAATTAGGGAAATGAAAATTCAAACCGCAGTAAGGTACCATCTTATCCCATCTAGGGTGATTATTATTACAAAAATAGTATGTGGTTGAAAAAGAACTCTTAAACACTGTTAATATGAATATAAATTAATACATCCATTATGAAAAACAATGAAATTATTCCAGAAAAATCTAAAATGTAGATCTACAATATGACCTACACATCATATTTCTGGGTATAGATCCAAAGGAAGTGAACTTAGCAGGCTGCAGGGCTGTGTCGATGGTAGTATTTTTGCAAAATCTAATGCATGCAATAAGCTTAGAGCCTATCAACAAATAAATACCCTGTAATGTGTGATACATATTCACAATGCTATAATTGTCAGCCATAAAGAAGGAAGTCTGCCTCTTAGAGAATATTGTTATAGGAATCAGATAAGACACAAAATTTTCTGCGTCACAGATGGATGATTAAAAAGTTGACATGAAAGTAGAACAGTATTTACTAGAGATGGCTAAGGAGAAGTTTGGAAAACAAAAGGCTGGATTTAAGCAATGTGCCTTGTTCACTTTTATGGAAAATCACTCTGCACCTAGTTAATATGCACAACTAATTAATCTGTATTAAGAAAAATAAGATGAAGTAAAAAGAATGGTTTTTCCATTTTTAATCTAGCAAAATTATTATACTTGCTGACAAACTGAAAAAATAAAATGTAGGCTATCAATTGGGTTCAATTTGAATACTAATTTATGCTCTACATATTTTAGAAGACTAAAAAATTTTTATATATTTTTATTTTTTAATTTTTATTATTTATTTACTTATTTATTTTCTGCATTTAGGACACAGTCTACAGGGTCTATAGGGTCTCACTATGTACACAGAACTTGTAGTGTTTCTCATGCTTTCAGCCTCCCAGTTCTGAGATTACAGGCACACACCACCAGGCCCGATTGCAGTCACTGTCTCAGCATGCCCTGGGAGCAGGGCCTGCACGGAGTGCTGGGCATCGAACCCTGACCTCTGCTCTCTGCTTAAGCAGGCACTTTAGTCTACTGAGCTATCTGGCCAGCCCTAATTTTTTATTTTTAAAGAAAGTACAAAATGGTATTAAAACAGAAAAAATTATAAGTGATACAGAATTTCACTTAACAAAGAAATATGAATTTCACAGTATTTATTGTAATACATAGTGTTGTCTTCCAACCAGTTATTCATATTACCAGATATATGTAGATAAAATTGGAAGAAGAGAAAAAAATTATAAGAAATTAAGAAGGAAAAAGTACCAAAAACTGAAAAAAGGAGACAAAATAAATTAGGCATTATCTGCTCCTTTCCATAGATAAGCAGACATGCACAATACAGTTGTGCAAACCACCCTGTTTACATACAGAGATAAACCTCTTTCCCCCACTCCCTTTTCTGTTCTTCTCCCCAACTCAATAACTCTTTCTTTTTCAATAAGTTCATTCCCTTTTTGCAGGATCTATTGTACGCTTCAGATTCCATTTTCTTTTTCAGGTTCTCACACTAAGAATACAATGTGATGTTTGTACATGTGTGTATTGGTTAGGGTTTTACTTAGAGGAACAGATATAATATAAGGAATTACAAGGTTGGCTTACGACAGTCAGCCACAGAGTCAGGTGGAGGAGTGTGCAGAGGGCGTCTGCACACCCCAAACTGAG
>NDGN011312930.1:0-13747 GCA_002564285.1 Tympanoctomys barrerae | reverse complement strand
GTCAGCCATGTGGATGAGTCACAGCCATTGCTTGACCAATTTGCTCTCTGTGAAAGCCTGAGATGTGACTCTTCTTAGGCACACTCTACATCGTTCATTTTCCTCTGTGGCCCCATAATCTCCTTGATCAGAAAATCTGGGGCACAACTGAGTTACATGATGTTCCATTACAGGTTCTCCTATGTCCTGAGTCTTCACTAACCTTGAAAGGCTAGGGACAAAATGTTGGCTGTATTTCAGCCCTTCTTTTCCTCTAATTTTTGGTCTGAAAACTTAGGTTGTTAACCCTCCAGAAGAGAGACTTATTATTACCCTACAATATAAGCAGTTGAGATTAACCTCACTATCTGTCTGGATATCAAACATCTTAGGCAAAACATGGAACAGGTATTTTCCATCAAGTATTGATATGTTAATCTTTGAGTCCCTCCAGAATATGAACAAAAAAGATTAAAACGATAAAAAATTTTTTAAAATGAGAATAAGCATTTACTTATTTTTACACAGAAATTTAGAATTTTAACCATATACAGCCTTGTAGCAGGACAAGTCCTGTGATTTTTTTTGTCTCTTGTTTCATTTATTGCCCCTTTTTAAAAAAAAAAAAAAACAAACATTTACTTGAGAGACAATATGGCAGTAATTGGTATGTCATGACAACCAGTATGTAATTAGAAGAGCAGAATGACAGGCATTCCAAGCATGACCCTACCATGTAATAAATTTTTAAATTCAAGCATTTACTTTATCATTTGCTCACCCTTAGAATTTGATGAATTTATTCCACATTTAACTGGGAATTATCTCATAACTCTAGCTGAACAGTGTAGTTTTAAACTTCCTTACATAGTACTTGAGACAACAGAATATCTGAATCCATCAAAATCTATGCTGCTCCCAAGTTGTCATAGCTAAGCCTTGGTAATAAAATGCCCATCAACTGAGTAATGGTTAAAAAGGATGTGGTATCTTTGTACAATGGAGTATTATTCAGCTATAAAAAAGATAAATCTGAGGCTTTTATAGGTAAATTGATACAACTAGAGACCATACTCCTAAGTGAACTAAATCAGACAGACCCACATGTGCAAACATCACTTGTCTTGATAGTGTAAGAACCTGAGGAAACAAAATCTGAAAGGCACAATAGATACTGTGAAAGGGAAAGAATCTGATGAAAGGGAAGGAAGAACTGGGATGAGAAAAAAGACAAAAGAAAGAAAAACAGAAAAAGAGGAAAAAGGGGAAAAATTATGTGTATAGAAAGAATAGCTTGGATAATTGTACTGATGATTTCTACTGATATACTAAAAGAAGCAGTTAATGCTTAGAATTTTTTTCTTCTTTTTAATTTCTTACAGCTTTTTTTTTTTTTTACCAATTTTGTATGCTTACATCTGATAATCTCAACAACTAATTTGAAGACAACATTATGTAATCTAACTACCATGGTTGAATTCCTATTATTTTGTTTAGTGAAATTTTGTATTGCTTCAAATGATTTTTCACAATTTTTTATTGTCTTTGAAAAGATAACAAAATTAAAAATTCATGCTACTATGTAAACCTACTTTAGTCAAACTGGTCAATTTTTGTTTTATTTTTCATTAATTTCTTTATATCTTCCCCAAAAAGAAGTTTGTAAAAGGTTCAAAAGAGGAACCAGAGTAATGGGAAAAGAAAGGTGGACACTGGGCTCTCCTACTTTCTGGCAGTGTAAAATTCATTGCCAATGCTGGTGGTGGCAAACAGCTCCAAATCATCCTCCAGGAACAGAAGACTTCCTGTCGCAACTGTATCTTATACTTTAATGATATCACCCTGGCATGCTCCCACCTTAACATTTCCTCTCCTCCTAATACAATGTAGCACTTTATAAATTTCCCCTAATTGTCATCGTAGGAAGGAATATATTTGCAAAACTTGTCAAAGATTGTAAATGTCTGAAGCTATGTATTTATAAGCCACTGCCATTGCCCACGCCACAGCCACCAGTCAAGCCAGCCAACTACACATTTTGCTTCTCCTCGGTACACAGGCATGGACAAGAAAAACAAGAATCCCAACCCAAGTTGAGTACAAGGAAGGGAGTAACAATAACAGGAACAGAAACCAATGAACTTGAAACCTAAAGACAATACAAATTATCAGTGAGTCACAAAACTTGTTCTTCCAAAGACTAAAATAAACAAACTTTCAACCAACTTACCAAAGAATGGAAAGAAAACACCCAGATGGATGCAATTAGAAAAGAAAAAAGTGGGCCATCCAGGTAGCTCAGTAGATTAAAGCACCTGATTAAGCAAAGAACAGGGACCAGGGTTCAATCCCCAGCACCACAAACCACGCTGACCCTGCCCTCAGGCCTGCTGAGAAGGCCATTGAGACTGAGAATGGTGGTGTGTGCCTGTAATCCCAGTGCTTGGGAGGCTGAAAACAGGAGGATCACTATGAGTCCGATCTGTGTCGTGAGACCCGGTAGACCCTGTATTATTTTTAAATACATTTTTTAAAAAATCCTGCATAAGATTCTGACAAATAGAAAGCAGCAAATCCTCTAAAAGATCATACATCATGACCAAATAGCACTCATCCCAGGGATGCAAAGGTGGTTCACTATATAAATCAACAGATGGAATATATCACATAAACAGAAGTGAGAACAAAAAGAAATGCGGAAAGTGACTTTGATGCTGAGATCGGCCCCTGGCTTTTTCCAGTCACATCATGTTTTCCTCTACCACAAAGACTTCTGCTTCCCTTGGCATCAGTTCATCTTTGCTTTCTAGAAAACCGCTACTCTACCACAGCTGTTGTTCCTTAAGTTTCTCCACACCTGAGATAAGTGACTCAACCAAGCAATGGTGATACCTTGATAAGTATGGTCAAGGGAAAAGTACCTATGTCTTAACAGAGACAAAATACCAGAGAAAATCCACCTAAAAGGGAGAATGGTTTGTTTTGGCTTACAGTTTCAGAGGTCTTAGTCCATGGCCAATGGCCTCTACTGATTCTGGGCCTGTTGTAAGCAGGGCATCATAATGGGGAGCACAAATGGAGCAAGATGCTCACCTCACAGAATCTGGCAACCAAAGGAGAGAAGAGAAGGGACTAAGGTCCCAGTGTCCCACCAAAGGCACACCCTCAATGACCCAACTTCTTTCTATTAGCCCTATCTCCTAAAGTTCCACCATTTCCCAATAGTGCCACATGGTGGCTTTGGTTATACTTCATATCCAAACGACAGAAGGACCCTAACTTTTGGTAACCAGTTGCCTTTTTGTATCTCCCTTGAACTCTGTATTTCCCACCCAGTGCTGCTCTCTGCCTCTGCCTGGACTGCCCCGTGATGCTCTGCCTTGAAAATGTCCATACAGTTCACACAACACAAACTCCTTTCATAACTTACTTCACATTTCAGGTGATTGTGAACAGGGCATGATAAACAGTCTTATATTAAACAAAAACCCCAAAACATCTATGCCAACCTAGAAATCTCCTTCACTCATAGCTTTGCTATAAAAAAGAAAATTCAAATCCTTCCACATAGTGCTGAAATCAAAGATAGCATCCACACACCTGCTGTGGTCTTGGAGCATTAATTTTCATATGTGCTACTAACTCCAGTTAGACTAACCTGTGGCTTAAAAAAGAAGTCACTAATCCCATATCTTCAGTTTCACTCTTGCTTCAGTTTCTCATTTATAGAAAAAAAAAAAGGAAAAAAACCATTTTCAGAGATGTTTTACAGAGGTACAACAAGCTATGCATTTCACCGTAGATGCGTTAATGGCAATAAAATGATAGTGATTGGCCATTCGTAATCCAAATTTCAGTCAGGATTTTCTGAAGCAAAGATCCTATCACAATATAAGAAATGGACTGTGATTCATCTTTAATTTATTGTTTGTTTGTTTGTTTGTTGAGATAAGATCTTACTATGGAACCCAGGTTGTCACTGAGTTCAGTTTCTAGCCCAGGCTGACCTCCAAGTCACTTTAATCCTCTTGCTCCACCTTTCTGAATGCTAGAATTACAGGTTTACAGTCACCTTTATCCAAAATTCACAACAAAATAGCTTCTTATTTATACAAAACTCTCTTACTACCCATGAGAAATAACAAAATGTAAATAACACTATGCATTACACATGCCAATAAGGCTAAAAAGCACTCACTATGTCTTAGAACACTTTAGAATAGTTTATGCTGCTGCTGTCCTTCCTTCTAAAACTTATTAGCCACTATAAGGTGAGCAATCTTGTCACTCAAATCTGTATTTTTCCAGGATATAAATACATGGGACTTTTTTTTTCTGTTTTATATTATTTTTAAAGTATTTATTTGTCATGCATAATAATTACATTCATAGTGCGGAATTGGTACGTGTACATAACACAACTCAATTCTTTGTTCATCATTTCTCCCTCCTTTCCTCCTATCTCTCTCCATCTCTTGGTCATCTTTCCTTTTGTTTTTTTTTTCTTTTCCTTTTTTTTCTGTTTATTTTTCTTTTTCTTTTTCTTTTTTTTTTAGGGAAGGGATTACAGGGTGTCCAGGGTCTCACTATTAAATCAGACTCATAGTGGTCTGCCTGTTTACAGCCTCCCAAGAACTGGAATTACAGGTGTGTGCCACCATGCCCAGTCTCAATTGCCATCTCAGCGCACCCTGGGGGGCGGGGCTGGCATGCTAGGCCTGGGGATAGAACTCCCAGCCCTTGTGCCTGCTTGCAGGCGCTTTAATCTGCTGAGCTATTTGGCCAGCCTTCCCTTCTGAAAAAGATTGGCCTCTTTCGAATGCATAATTACAGGGAAGAATTTTTTAATTGTGGAAGCATTAGCCAGCATATTTACATATCTTTTCAATCTATTAGTTACTATGAAGGCAATTTTAGTATTAAAAGTCAAAATGTAAAATGTCAGTTGTTTTTAACACTTTTGAATGAACAGATTAATTCTATTAGAATGTTTTAAAAAAATAAATAAAATGCAAATCTAGTCTATGCAATTTGTCCTTCAATAACAGCTTGTTAACAAGGCAGGGAAAGAACAGGTGAATGCTTAGCAATTTCTGTAGCTGAAAAGAGCACGATGCCAACCAGATTGGGTAGCCACAAGGAGCAATATCTGAGAAAACAATTCCAGGCAGCCTGCAGGTGATACAACTGCCTAGGCTTATTTTGGGACAGAAAAGTTTCTGCTGTACTTTATCTTAACTCAAGACTTAATTCATACTTGTCAAAAAAAAAAAAAGTTATAAACGAGGACAAGTTTCTTTGACAGCAACAGTAACTGTTCCAACTCACCATAAGTTCAATAGAAAAGCACAGTTTTGTTCACCTTAAATTCTATGGTTTTCATAGCTTGATTTTTGAATGCCCTTGGAATAACGAGAAAAGAAATACAATGAGATAGATTCTCTTCTAACTTCTCAAATTAATTCCTTGACATATGACTAAATACTGGTGTTCAGAATCATGCCCTGGTTGAGCCAGGATATGGCAATGCCAGGCCTCCCCTTCCTTCTCCTTATCTAGTTTCCCCTAAGAAGTTACAGAAAAGAAGAAAAAAACTACACATTCTGAAATCTGTCTGCCAGATTTCTTTCCACCACTGAGTGCATATTCAATGTATACGAGGACCACAAAAATAAATTAAGACTTACATTGATAGCAAAGAAAATGTTCAAAAGATTATACAAAAACAAGTAAATTGCAGCTCTACTTTGAGGCTATTGTTGCTGTAAATAATTATAACATATGAAATACTCATCTAGCATTCTGTCTTGACCATTTTCCTCCCTGCATTAAATTATTTAAATGAACACTGTCTCTAGCATAATTTTTTAAACTTTGCCTCAGAGAGCCACGCGTCTGACAGCTCTTAACCTTCTGTGCCATCACTGCACAACGGAGGCCTTAGATGGTCAGCATCCCTCCTGTTTGCTTATTTTCTTTGCTCTGATCATGCTGTTACACCACGGGAAAATGTCACCTTGCATTGCATTAACACAGTCATAACCTTTTCTTGCATTCCTGGTGAAGGTAAATCATGATAAGTAATGTCAACTTTAATTTTCTGGTATTTTACACTACATCAGAGAAATCGAGTATAAAATGTTTTGCCCAGTTTCTTCTGGCATAAGAATTTTGAGAGCTGATGCAGACTTCGCAACCTGATGGGACTCACCCCTGCAACTTACAACAGCAGAAACTGAGGCACAAAGGCAGCGAATGACTCATCCTCAGTCAGTGGCAGATGCGGGTGTGGATGCCAGCTCCAGCCTGCTAGGACACAGCCCTTCCCCTCTCATCATTCTTAATTTGTGGTTACCACTGAAAGCTCTTATTTATTTCTTCAGATTAACCAGTACCATTGTAGAAACAACCCTAGAAACTCCCCCAATAAAACTTCAAAATAAATACATCAAATTTTATTTTTATCAGAATGTAGTTCTTTACATTAAGCAATTTAAAAGCCAATAATCAAGTGATTATATATCACATATATGTCATATATATCACATTATATATGTGACATGTATGTGATATATATGGTGTATGTGACATGCTGTTGTAATATATATTTATATACAAGTCATTATTGAGCTTTATCTTCAGAAAAGAATGCCAAGTTAGTCTCATATTTACCTCTTGGACCTGACAACCCCATCTGAGAAATGCTAATTCTCACTGCTATCTGTGACATCGATTATTTACTCAGGATCAGGACCTCTGGCAGAGCCTCTTGTATCCACAACATTCCTTTTGCCTTTGATTGGCTATTATCAGATTCACTGTCAGATAAGGAATCTTTTTGCACCATCTTTTCCTCACCAGCTATTCGGGAATTAAAATACCCTCAATTAACTCTATATCACCTAAATTTGCAAGTATCATATGTGGAAATCTCTTCCACCTTCCCATTCCCTTAAAGTTATTGGATGTACTTTCTCAATCACAAATTCTTTGGGCTCTGTTACTTTGATTTTTTACTCTTTTCATTCTCTCTGTCTCTGTCTGTCTCTGTCTCTAACTCTTTTCTCTCTCTCTCTCTTTCTCTCTCTTGTTCTTTCTCTCTCTTTTTCTCTCTCTCACCTCTAGCAGGCTGCATTTCAGTATAATGTAGCATAATGTAAAGTAATTTTACCTGAGGCCATATTTTTTTTTCAGTAGCAGGGATTGAACTCAGGACCTTGCACTTATTCTACTGAGCTATCTCCCCAGCCCCAGAGGCCATGTGTTTTACAAAGATGTCATTCACCACTTCTGAGATGCTCCAGGTACAAGGTCTGTAGCATCTCCCTCTGTACCACCTATATTTATTTGGTTTATGATATAATGAAATAAAAGTGATCTAATGGTAAACAAATCCCGGACTATAATGAGTAGCTTCAGACACTCAAAACTTGCAGTGTTAGAAGATTCAAATTCCCAGCTCTAGCCTCTTTTAAAAATATCTAAATTTCTAAGTGTGTTCTGAAGGAGAACCTTCTCTTCTTTATCTGTAGGGTTGAGGTTGTAGAAACCCTCATAACTTGACAACTGAAATACACCATAATTTTTTAAAGGAATAGTTTTTTATTTTTATTTATTTATTTTTTTTTTTGTATAGTGTCTCATTACGCAGTTCACATTCATAGTGATCCTCCCGTTTTCAGCCTCGCCAGCAGCTGGGATTACAGGCCCATGCCACCACGTCCATTCTGCTTGCCATCTCAGCATGCCCTGGGGGCGGGGCCTGCTCGGCATGCTGGTGATTGAACTACAGTCCAGACGCTTAGCCCCACTGAGCTATCTCCCCAGCCCTGAAAATACCTTAATAGTCGTCCTTAACATATCAGGATCAGACCCTACTTCTAGTAAGGATACAGTTTTACTAGATACAATGTTACTACGCAAGGATCTGAGTTCAATCCCAGGTTCCGNAAAAAAAAAAAAAAAAAAAAAAAAATGAGTGAACATAATTGTAAAATGCGGCTACCTAAGAGCACTGGAAACAGAACAGGCAGGTTGGGGGATGTTTGCATTTTGCGTCAAAGAGAGGTATTACCGGAAGTGGACCCCACTTGGGCTGCGTTAGCTGGGGGAAAGCCTTAGTCGGGACTGTGCAAGCCTCTGTGGATGCCGGTGGAAAAGCAGCCCTCTTCGGGGCTGATGAAAACAGAAAGCTGAGTCCAGGCTGTGAAGGGCTGAAGAAGATCCTGGATAGAAAGAAGCGGAACCGAGGTCCCCCAGTGCTAGGTTCTCCTGCCTGCAGGTGGCTGAGCTACGTCTGCGTGGGGCGTCCCTGCCGAAGGCTGAAGATTCCCAGACAGACTGAAGCTGTAACCCCCCACTCCCAAATACACCATAATTTTAAAGTTCAGCTTCAAAGAGGATCTGCAGTCAAACTGAGCTTTGATCAGAAAAGAATGGGATCTCATAAATTGGGATGTTGATATTTGGGAGAAAACTTCTTGAGTTTTCTAATGTTTCTATGGAGAAGCCTGATGAACAAGTTTGAGAATGGATTTTATGGGTGTAGTGGTTGATACCTTGTGTCAACTTGGCTGGATCCACTCAGTCCCGTTTTGGAGCTGTAGAGGGCCCACACTGGGGCATGATTGGACCCACCCTGAAGCACGACTGGTTCCACTCTGGGGGCGAAGGCCCACCCCAGGGTGACTCAGCACAAAATGTGTATATAAAGGAGTTGAGGAAGGCTTTTCAGCTGCCTGCCTGCCCTGCTTCATTGGAGAAGTCTGGATCTTCGTCGTGCAAGATTGATTTTTGCAGCCACACCACTTGGGAGGGTGCTCTGATCTTCACAACAAAGCGCCATTCTTCCCAGTCAGCATAGAAAGAAGAAAGAGGCTTGATGGATGCCACAGCTATTGCTCCTCCTCTGCTTTTTGTTGTTTTCTGCCACCATGAACTGCTGCCGTTTGCCTTGGAGTCAGCAGAGTAGAAACTGAAACCTCCACAAACGTGAGCTAAATAAGCCTTTCTTTCCTTAATTTTCAGTGTTGGGTATTTGTCCCAGCAACGAGTAAAAAGTAACTAAGATAAAGGGTGTAGGATAATAGTGACAAAATCATACACTTGGATCAGGCTGAGTTTGTCAACATAAACTAATTAAGTAGAGATTCTGAATTTAATTTGGCAGTAGATGGGACAAAAAAGCTTTTAGCAGTTTATTTTCCTGTCCCACCATGAAAGACAGGCAAAGAGATATCTCATGTTGCTTGGTGTACTACTCATGAGGCTGTTCAAAGGCTCGAGGAAATGGGAATGCTGAGTGGATTTACCTATTAATCCTAAACATCTACACTGTGGCAACCTAAACACTGTGCCCTTCCCTGACACCTTGAGAAACAGATTCATGAGGCAGCACTTGCAGCCCTGAAGAGCCCTGCCATTGCTCATCTCTATATGCCAGACCTTACAGAGGGGACCAGAGCTCTCAGCAGGGAAACTTAAGGGCAGTTGGCTTAAGTGCTCCCCAAAGTGGCAGGAGTAAGTGTCAACATGCTACTGACAAAGACCAGGTGCATGCATTCACTGGAATGGACAACAGAAAAGAGTCCCAGGGTGCCATACTCAGGAATGGCAGAGGCCTAGAGAATTTGGTCCTTCAGACTGTGTTCACAGTTCTCAGAAATCCAGGCACTCAACATTCAAAGGCAAGAGAAGGAGGCCTGGCCACTGCTTCAGCTGTCAATAGACATTAGCATAATCCCCATGATGCTGATTTAAAGAGCGTGCAAAATTCTAAAGGTTGTATGGTCAGGAGGTCTTCTACCCAGATTTTGGAAGACCTAGAAAGGCACAGAGATGGTCCCTGAAAGAGAAATGTGCCCCCTCAAAAGGCACATAGAGAAGCTGTGTGAAGCCAAAAGTGCAGCAGAGGCCCCAGAAGGTTGGAGAAGCCAGGAACATGGATCATCTGAGGAAAGCCTCTAAGAGTAAGCAAACATGGCCCAAAGAGTCTATGAGTTATAGTGTCCAGTGGTGGGATGGAGCCACCCAAGCCCTTTGGAATTCACATCTTGCCACAGATTACCCCACATGCTGGATATGGAGATACATGATCTAATATTCACCCTGCTGGAGTTCAGTCTTGCTTTGGTCTTGTTCCTTCAAGTCCCCCAGTCTTAGTTACTTCCTTGCTGCTGGGACAAAATATTTAACACCCACAAGTCAAAGGAGGAGAAAGGATTAGTTTAACTCACAGTTTGTAGAGGTTTTAGTCCCTGTTTGGCCAGCTCCAAGACAGGGCACCATGGCAGAGGGCTATCACAGAGGAGAAATAGTCCATGGCATGGCAGGAAGGAAGGAAGAACAAAGCTTGCTTTTTTTCTGTACCTTTATGTTCTATCCCTTGACCCTTAAACCCCTAAAACCAAGAGAGCCTATTGATGGGTGCCAACTACACCCAGAATGGGACATCCCATTACCAACACCCAGAATAATGCTAACCCAACCAGTGGACTAATCCAATTACCACTCCCTCTACCCACATTCACATACCCTTGATCTAGTTACCTCTGAAAAGCACCACCTACAGGTGCAAGAGGCTTTGGCGAGACATCTAAATACAAGTCATTAAGCTCCCTATTTGCACCTTTTGGAATGGGAATGTTTATTTTGTGCTATTATATGTAGAAGTGTTTCAATTTCTTTTTCTTTCTACAGGGTCTCATGGCTCAGTGTTTGCCTTAAATCTCAGAGGAGAATTTGGACTTGGATTTTTTTGCAGTGCTAAAACTGTTAGGACTCTGACAGCTCTTAAAGATGAACTAACTTGTATTTTGCATAAATGGATGTGCATGAGTTTCGTGGGCCAGGGCAACATGTTATGGCTTATACCTAGAGCTCTCCCAAATCTTCCCACTCTCATAGGTGGAGTTTTTGAGAGGTGACTGGATCATATGTGTGTGTGATGCTGGATTAACTCACCAACTGGTTTGGCTTAGTTTTGGGCATTGATGATGGATATACTGAAGCTCAAAAGATCCACATTAGGGGTGAGTGGCACCAACAAATAGGCCTGTAGCCTACATGGAATATAAAAGAAAAGAGGAGAGAAAGTCCTGCTGCTTCATGCATGTCATGCCATGAACTATTTCTCCTCTACCACGTTCTGGCACATGCTTGGCTTTGGAGCCAGCCAAATATTGACTAAAACCTCTAAAAACTGTGTGTTAAAATAATTCTCCTCTCCTTTAACTTGTGGGTTGTCAAGTATTTTGTCCCAGCAATAGGTAATTAACTAAGAGAGGCATAGATAAAAATAGCCTCTCAGGAAAACCTGCCCTCAAAATAGTAGGAAGCAGAAGTCTACCAAGACAGGAAAACTGTAGTCAATAATCATACTCCAACTCAGGAGCATGTAAAATCTTCAACCCCTCCATAATTGTCAGCAACTGCTGAGGGGTAAGCCTAGCCTTTCCCCCATAGCAGGCAATAAGTAATGATGGCCCCATAGCAGATCTAAAGCAGTGATGACAAACCTTTCAGAAGTCAAGTGCCAAACCACAAGCCAAAACCCACTTATTGCAAAATGCCAACACTGATTACAGCTGCTGGGGTGATGCTTTGCTGCTCACATGCACCAAAGATGGCTCTGTGTGTTCACTGTGGCATACATGCCTTAGTTCACTACAACACCAAAGATGGCTCTGTGTGTTCACTGTGGCATACATGCCTTAGTTCACTACAACAGGCCTAAAGCCTCTACCTGGGACGTGTCAGAGAAGCTGAGGAGGGAGCTAGGGCTCTCATCCCAACTTGAGAGGTTCCTCCTCTAATATAGGATGTCATAGGAGTCCACATAGTAGCTTGAACGTCTACCTCCACCCATGACACATCAAGCAGTAGTGAGGTTCCACTCTTCAGTGTCATTTGAGTCCTAGAATATTCCATTCTTCCACAGGTAGGACAATGGCCGTGGTGGCCTCATGTGGAACCTCTACTTCCACATCCCTTTGGCTTTAACACAGAAACCCTAATCATCACTAACCAGGACACCAGGCAAAGCCGAGTTGGGGGCCCACCTCTAACTTCATACAGAAATCGTGAAGCAGTGACTCTTTCCTCCAATGATATACTATCACAGGAGATCGTCCAAAATATAGTATTTGAATAAAATAAAAAATTTCCCCATGGAATACTCAAAATTAAAATTACAATACTTAAAATTAAACTACAAACCAGGAAATTTTCAACATAAATGAGAAGCTGTAACAGATGTCAGCACTGAGATTGTACAGAGGTTAGAATTCTTTGACAATTTTACCACTGCTGTCTTTAAAATATCTCAGGAAGCAATTACAAACATACTTGAAAAAAGTAATAAAAACAGAAATGCTAAGCAAAGAAATATAATTTCCAACAAGGAAATATAATACAGGATGAAACTGAAGGAATCATACTATTCTGATTTTAAAATCTAGAAAGTTATAGCAATATAAACTACATCATACTGGCATAAAAAAAACACAAGCCAATGAAACAAAATTGAAAAATCCAGAAATTCTTAAATGTATGCTCAACTGATTTTCCACAAATATCCCAAAAATACACTGTGGGGGAAAGGACAGGCTTTTCAATAAATGGTATTGGACTAAGCAAATGTTCACACACAAAAATATCAAGTTAAATCCTTATTTCAAACCATTTACAAAAATCAACTCAAAATAGGTTAAATATTGAAACATAAGACCTGCAACTTTAAAACTACTAGATGAAAACATAGAAATAAAATGCTTCTTGACATTGACCTAACCAATGATACTTTTATATGACCCCAAAAGCACAGGCAAACAAAAAAAAATGTAGACAAATGAAATAGCAACACACTAAAGTCCTCACCTGCCTCAAAGAAAACAACCAATAAACACCCAGAAGGTATATTTGTAAAGCCACAATTTTGTCTTAATATCCAGAATATACAAGGAACTTAAACAACTCAATAACGAGAAAATAAATTGATCAATTAAAATAGATCATTCTCAAAAGAAAACATACTAATAACAAAGGTAATTAGTAGGGCAATATAAAGAAGTACTGAATTTTTCCAGTCATCACAGATATACAAATCAAACTAAAAATGAGATTTTGCCCTACATCCATATTAATGATTGTTATCAAAAACAAAATATATATATTGTGTGACCGAACGAACCATCCATTAGTGGTTATATATCCAAAGGAAACTAAATCAGAATGTTGAAGACATTCACATTCCCCTGCTCATTGCAATACTATTTTTTAAATGCATCAGTTATTTAATTAAGTTCTTAGTAAGAAATTTAGAACACTAATTTATGAGGATAAATTCCATTTGTAAGATCAAA
Organism: Tympanoctomys barrerae; assembly: GCA_002564285.1. NCBI lineage: Eukaryota > Metazoa > Chordata > Mammalia > Rodentia > Octodontidae > Tympanoctomys > Tympanoctomys barrerae. Next base: position 407 of record NDGN011312930.1, on the reverse strand, counting down.
AACAGATTGTGGGTAGCCCTGGAGCTGAGGACAGCTTTGATTTTGCTAAAATCTGTGAATCCACCACTTCCTGATTCACCTTGCACTGCCCTGAAATCTGGTATCTCTTTCTTGGTGTTGAAGAGCTCACCCTCCGGTGTCTGGGTTTCTGCAGCTTCATCTTCATGAAGTAAGCATCAGTGAGGTGTTTGGGGATGTTCTCTTTGCTGATATCAATTTTTGCAGAGGTGGAAATGACACATTTCTGGTGTGTTCTTCATAGAGGAACACAATTAAGGCTAAGAGGCCCAGTCACAAGTAGTGAGACACTGGCCAACTGCTTCAGGAAGACCATTCTCTTGCCTAGTAAAGATGACCAAGATGGTGCCAGGAGTGATGCTAGCTTGAAGTTTCCTCACATGCTGACT
>NDGN011312927.1:945-13220 GCA_002564285.1 Tympanoctomys barrerae | reverse complement strand
TTAATAGGACAGTTTCAATAAGTAATACATTGTACATTGTTATCTTTTTATTTTATTTTATTTTATTTTTTAATCCTTCCCTCTCTTAACCCCCATTGTTCCCTGGAATTCATTCTTCATTTTCAGGGAAGGTGAACTCCACCCATCAAAGTGAAGAAAAATTTGAAAGAAACTACATCTTAAAGAATGCATATGTATACAATTATAATCCAAGATTTAAAATTCAAAAGAAAACAGGAACTAATTTATTGAAGCACCTTTAAAAATAAATGAATAAATTTTTAAATGCAGTGCCAAAATGCACTCATTTACTTAAAAAATAATTAACTAAAAAAGATTAGTAGGAAATAAATTGAGTTAATTGTCTGAAACCTCACTCATACTTAAGTAACAATCAATTTCTGTTTTGTTGGTATGGGAAACCCCCGCTCATAAACTCAGGTTCACCTGCTTACCTGCTAACCAAAGCAGAGGGGTTTTAGCCACTTAGATTTATATGCTCAGGTTTATTTGTTTGCCACTAGTCAGATCAAAGAAGACCCTATATTTAGGTAAAAAGGAAAAAGAATGTATTCAAAGCAATCTCTCAAGTGACGGAGGGGCCTATTCGGTTCAAACCACATCTCCCTACATAGAGGTATGAGAGGTCTTTTTTGACAAGGAACAGTGTGGGAGAAACATGGCACAAAGAAGTGACATTTCCAGCCCTTTCGCAACTCAGACCTCTTGCTTCCTTGTCATCAGGAAGTAAATCGGGCCTAACCTCAAGGGGCCAGGATCAGGGCATCCTGTCCCTTCCTCCAGGGAGAAGAGAACAGGACAGCCCTTTATGCCTAAGCCTAAGGACGTCTCAAAGCTACTTGAGTCCAAAGGGGGGAAAATAACTTTTAAAGTTTCACTCTATGTTTTTAAATTGTTTTTGAGAATATTGAGCAACTAGGAGTGTAGAATTCGAATTGTCAAAGGTGCTACAATAACTACGATAATCTTTTTAAAGAGAAAATAAACAGATCACAAAGCAATTTCATTTATGTCTATAGATGAAAAGCTCTATTGCTGTGGGACTCTACTAGCTTTTAATTCTCATGGCTGGCTCCAGCAAAATGTTGTCAAGTAGCTGCTTCTAAAATAAACTTTGAAGGCTGGCCAGATAGCTCAGCAGATTAAAATGCTTGCTTAGGCACAGTGTAGCTGCCAGGGTGGCCAGGGTTTGATCCTCAACATGCCATGCTGGCCCTGTCCATAGGGCATGCTGAGATGGAGATGTTTGTGTGTGTGTATGTTTTAGTACAGGGTCGACAGGGTCTTACTACGTAGATCAGACTCATAGTGATCTGCCTGTGTTCAGCCTCCCAAGAACTGGGATTACAGACCTGCACTACCACACCCAGTCTCAATCACCATCTCATTGCACCCCAGGGACAGGTTGACACAGCACTTAGGGGATTGAACCCCTGGCCACTGCATCTGCCTAAGCAGACACTTTAATCTGCTGAGCTATTTGGCTGGCCCTGCGATGGAGACTGAGGTGGTTTGCACCTGTAATCCCAGTGCATGGGAGGCTGAAAACAGGAGGATCACTACAAGTCCAATCTCTATAGTGAGACTCTGTAGACCCTGTACTAAATACATTAATAAATAAATAATAAAACAAACTTTTTAACTGAATGTTATTGGGCCCTGGATGGCTTGCATCTCGTTCTGGAGCTAGATTCTAATTTTTTCTCATCTTGCATGAAGAAGTGAATCAAATAAGAAAAAAAAAAAAAAAAAAAAGCAGTGCAGAGTGAAGACTGAGGAAGAAGCTGGCTCTGCAGAATAAGTTCGGGTGGGACAAAAGAAGAAAAATTAAGATAAATTAATGCCTTGGAGAAAGCAGGGTGGGCTATTGTGAGGCAAGCCATGGTGGCAAGCTCTTCGTGCCTTGCTTCTCCGATTATACTGTCCAAATCATGAGGAAAGTGGTGAGAACTTCTGCATGTGGGTGCTCAGGAACGATGCTGGGATCCCAGTCCTCAGGCTAGGTTAGAGCTAGGTTATCCTATTGAGAGCCTCTGGAGTTTGGGTGAGAAGCCAAATGTCGGGCTTTGAGAACCGTTCTTCGCAGGTGTCTGGAATGCTGTGATCAGCAGGTCACGCCTACTTCCTCAGCCAATCTTTGGCAAGCTGATCTCTTACATCACTGGGATAGGTTTAGGTTTGGTGAATCCGATTCCTTCACTCCTGCAGGCTACCTCACCATAATGGTTTCAAATGAGAGATATAATACTAATTTGTCAAACAGAAGTAACTAATTCAGAAGGTAATGTAGGCAGCAGTAAGTGCTTGTTTATAGTGTGGGACACTTGACTTGAGACCTTGGAGAACCAAAGCGCGAGTCTTTTTTTTCTGCGATGTTTGCCTGATAATCGTACCTAACGAAAGGGCCAGTGGAAGAGGAACACAAATGAGAGAGTTGAATTTTTCATGGATTTCAAAGGCACACACTTGAATCAATACTCACTAATATTACACAGCGTGTAATAGAAAGGCAAGCTCTCTCACTTGGGGGCTGAAACAGTCTCCAAGGATGCCGTTCCCCTTTGGTGGCCTTCCTCCTCCACACCAGCACCACATGGTCACTGTCACAGCCTAACAGGGGAAGCGTGCAGTGACTGCTAGCAGCAAAGGCATCAGCAAATTCAATTTTAAGTCTCTGAAGATTCTCTGTTGTTAAACTTACAAAAAGAAAAGAAAAAGAAAACCCACATAGGTTCATTTTGCATGTGACTCTGACTGTAACTCTCCCTCTGTTTTGTTAAAGGGACATCTTTCCGTTTCCCTTCAACTTACAGTTTTCAGAGGTATCTTGCCCTCACGTTGATTCAACCTGTTCTTCCTGTCAAAGGTCTGTGTAAAAGTTTAAACTTTTTTTTTTGGTTAAGTTTAATTGGTAAAATTTATATGTAATGATCAAATTCATCTTAGGGATCTTGCACCTGTCCATCATATATTTGATTTCTCTTTTTCTCATTCCCCTCCCATCCCCTGCCTTCAACCCTTCTTTCTCTAAAGCTTTGTTTGCATTTGAACTTTTTCTCATTTTGGTTTTTTTTTCCCTTCCTCCCCCCCCACCCCCCAAACTCTCTAGTTCTTCTTTCCTTTTGAACAGTTTCTTCCTGTTTCACAACACCCATTATATTTTGGTTCTCACACTTTTAGTTTCTCACATCACAGAGACAATGCACCTATAGGTCCGATTTCACTTATGAATTGTCTCAGTTATTTTTTACTTGTTGTTGGGACAAAATATCCAACACCCAAAATGAAGGAAGAAAAGGTTTATTTAGCTCACAGTTTGTGGAGGTTTCAGTCCATACTTCGCTGGCTCCAGGGCAGAGTAGTACAAGGCAGACCATAGCAGTTCATGGCAGCAGAAAGCAAGGAAGAACAGAGGAAGGAGCAGCAGCTGTGGTGTTGGTCAAGCCTCTCTCTTCCTTTCACACTGACTGTGAAGACAGGGAGCTCCTCTGAAGCGGTGGCTGCAACGATCAAGCTCCTCGAAGGAACTAGTGTACTGCAAAGACTGGAACTCTTCCAAGGAAATGGGGTGCACAGAAGCCTTCCTCAGCACCTTTCTAGACCCTTTTTTGGGCTGAATCTCTCTAGGATGGGCCCACTCTCCCACACCCCAGCGCAGGGAATCACCAAGGATCCATCCAGATATCTCAAGTTGACACAATGTATCAATCACCTCTAAATGTGCATTTAGAGGTAAATGGATGGACTTTTAGACCATACAACATATTACTGAAAAATTTTAAGTCTGAGGGCAGTAAATCTGAGTTAACTTTTTTTATTCCACTACTGAACTAGCTATGTGAGTTTGTGGGGTGTCTTCCTGTGTATTGCCTTTCTCTAAAGTCTAAATGAGGAAACATGACCTCATTAATTAGAGGTCATTAATTGAGAAGGTTAATAAGATATGATAAGGCCCCAGGTACTTAGTGGGAAGCTCCATATAGAAGTTGCTTCCACCTACTTCTCATAGACTTCAAGCATCAGTCATATTGAGGACATTAATGCAAATAATTTTTGTGATAGATGACAAACACCAGCGAGAAAGTGGAAAAAATACTTTCATACTTCTTGGTACAACTGTAAAACTTTTCTGTAAGCATGCAGATACCTTTGTTTACCTACAGAGAAACCTTGTTATGGAATTATAGCACTATTTCCTCCAATTCTTCTGAGGTGTTATTGCTAAGATTTATATTGCATTTCCGTTTCGGTCTATAAAACAATGGTATATAGCAACATCAATAGTAGCCTGTCACCATTAAGTGAAGCAAACACTGAATTATGTTAAGATGTTCTGTACAAGGTTTATTGTAACCTTTCAACTTTTGCTTGTGGTGCATCAACCAAAGAGCATTCACACATCAGTGACAGGATAGCGGTAGCCCGGGAAATCAGATCTAATTTAATGTTTTTGACTTTTTAAAGATGGGATTTGAAGAGAGGCTAAGAAAAAGCTTTCTTGGCTGCTTTAAAGGGATTAGTAGTAATGTTCTGACCTGAAATTTAGGTCTTGTGATTTCTTTCCAGGAGATTTTTTTTTTTTTTTTTACTGCATAAGAAAAACCTGTCTGCCATGGCCTTATTATTTAATTCAATATTAATTGGATAAAACAGCTAAAATCCAAGGGATTGCTGAAAGGCCTAAGTGCACAAAGGTATTTTTTAATGATAATATTAATCATCTGGAAATTTAAATGCACTCTGCGAAGTACATGAACCTTTTCTTTGTAACATTTTTTGGGGTGTTTTGGCCATTTCTTTCAGTTTGGAAAGTTTCAATCACCATTAATATAAATGAGGCTAAGCTTTGCATTGAGCCCTGTGTATTTTAGGTGTGGCTTAATTAGAAGGCCTTAATGATCCGCAAAGAGGCTCCTGGAAAAGCCTGGTGTGCAGAGACACTGACCAAGTGTGAGGACCAGCTTCCTAAAATAGCCTTTCATACTCTGCTGGAGTCACTCACTGAGCTCCACCTGGCCACTCCTTGAAGGAAAGCAAAAGACTAGTGTTTTGTTTTGCCTCCCCCGCTCCTCCACATCCCCCCCCCCCTTTAAATGGCTGGCTGGAGAAGGATGTGGGCTCACTAGCTTCTAGTTCCCTACGCTCTCAGCTGACACTCAGAGAGGCTCTCCTCCTGTTCTCCTCCCTGAGACAAAGGCAACTGGTGCCCACCTTTTGGATGCGTGCGTGAGGGGAGGCAGGAAAGCAGGGAGTTGGGGAAGGCTGTTTTGTTTTGCATCAGATCTGGCTTCCCCCGTGCACCTGCAACGGGCGGCCCAGCCCTAAGCTCAGCGAAGACGCAGCGGGCAGCCGCAGTAGCCTCTGCGTCAAGGGGCGGCGGGAGGGGAGGGGGGGGAACCGGCGCCCCGCAGCCGCCCGCCCGCCCGCTCGCGGCTTGCTCCCTTCCCGCAGCCTCCGGCGGCCGCAGCGCGGGCAGGCGGGGCACGTGGCGCCTCCGTCACCCCCGCTCTCTGCACTCGCACACACGCAGGCGGGCGCACCCCGAGCCGCGCGCGCACCCCGTGCGGCTGCCCGGGCACACGCCAGCGCTCCGGGAATCTCCTTGCCAGCCCGTAGGGCAGCGACCTCCGTCCCAGCCCCGAGCCGGCTCGTGGCTTCTCCCCGCCCGGCTCCTGCGCGCACTCGGTCGCCGCCACCTGCACCCGATCTTTTCGCATCTGCGCTGCCCCGGACCTGGGAGCAGGACGCAGCGAAACGCGCGGAGTGGAGCCACCGGCGGTGAGGACACTCCCGAGCTGGGGACGCGGCGGGTGGGGCGGGCCGGGCTCTCGGTCCCGGAGTGAGGGCTCGGGAACCGGCCGCCTGGAGGGCTGGATCAAGGAAGGACTGGCTGGTCCTGGGCGGAGGAAAGCGCGCTCAGAAGCTCTGGGAAGCGAGGCTGGCTCGGGGACCCCTATGGGGTCCGCGCCCTGCACCCCTACAGGAGGCGCGCGGTGGGGGCGGTGAGGGACCTAAAAGCACGCCTGGAAACCTGCTGGCATCCTTCCTCCCAGGGGTGGAAAGAGCCCGCGGCATGCCCGGGGTCTGGGGGTTCCCGAGCGGAGTCGGATGGAGGCCGGGGTCTCTCGGTCGGGAGGTCCGAGAGGAAAGTTGGGAGGGCCCGGGAGGGAGCACGGCCACGTCCTCTGCCGGGGTGGCGGCAGCTCGGCGCTGGTGGGCGCCGGGCGGGAGAGCAGCCTCGCTCCTCCTTCGCTCGCGCTTGCTCTACAGCTGCAGAAGGCAACGTCGAGGCAGAGCGTTTGCACGTGACCCTACTCCCCCGCTCGAGGCCGGCTGCGCTCCGCAAACAGCGATCCCCAGAGCAGCCTCTGCGCACCCGGACTTGGACCTGACGGCCCGGGCTTGGGCTGGGGCCAGCCTCCGTGCACCTGGCTGGTGAGAGCGAGCTCGAGGCCACAGACGGCTTTCGGTAGGGAACGGTGGAGGATGCCTCTCACAAGACCCTAAATTACGCCGGAAGCCGAAGGCGCCCGAGGCATCCCGGCACCCGCGCCAGGCGCAGGCAGAGCCCGCACGCTGCGACTCCGACCCCGCCCGCGCAGGGAGCCGGGAGTACGGCGGGGCGGGGCCTGCACCCCGGCGCGGTGACGTCGCAGTGTTTGGGTGCTTATGCAAATGAGGCTGCCGCCGTTTCTATGGTCACGAGGCCTCAAAAGCAGATCCAGGCTCTGTCCGCAGCCTGGGCGTGTGAGGTTGTTGTGCCGGAGGTACGGAAGGACCCGGCGGTTTGGGTTGTGCGCGCTCCATCCTTGCCCTCCTTTTCCGTTCTAAAGGCGACTGTTTATCCGTCAGTGCCGCAGCGCGTTTTCCGGCTCCCGGGAGCAAGGATGCGCAAACCGAGCTGAGCGCTCCACGCCGCAGCCCCGCGCTCGAGCCTGCCAGCCCGGCCCGCTGCGTTGCTGCGGGAGCTCGGCGGAGATCCTGCCCTGCTGACCTCTCCTGCTGTGACCAGCAGGTGCTTCGTGCGCGCTGGGCGGACTGAGTTTTGTTTGAAGTGTGCAGTTCACCTGTATTAAATTCAGAATCAGAATTTGTATTATTCCACCAAATTTTCTTCAAAAAAATAGGACTTCAAGGAATTTTGAAGGGGATTTCATCTATTATTGTTTACTTCTAAACATTTTCCGATTGCACATTATTAACTTACACACACATACATGTTTCCAGCGAACATTTACTGGTTACTACCCAATGAGCAAGAAATAGTAAATTACTTTTAGATTGGACCATTTAGAAAATTAATTACCAGAATACAGATGAGATGCCTTATTGTCAATGATTGATTGAAATATTTAAATTATTGAAATGTTTAAGTCAGACTAGCTTAAGCTTCATATTGACACTAATTAATATGCAGGAGATCCCAGCTCAGATTTTACTTGTGCATGTCCAAAGCCATGCTTCTCCTTTCATAAGATAAAGCTTAAGAAATTTGCATTCCGTTGAAGTCCTAGGTTATCTTCTAAGTAAATTAAAGTCATTCACTTAAAGGGGGCGGTGGTGGTGCACAGATGGGGAAGCATAGGCAGGAGGGTCTCCAGGAGCTCAAGGTAAACGTGCACTACAAAGCAAGACCCTAGCTCAAAAAACCAAAAATAAATAAATAAAAATTAAAAACAATGCCATTTCCTTAGAATGGCAGAAATGAAAGAAACCTGGATTATCAAAAGCTACATTTTTATTTCACTTAGCAATTTGAGTTTCAACTTTTTTTGGAGGTTATGCTTATTCTTTATTATATATACATAGAAATGACTGGATATGAATATATTGTTTTCTGAGCAAAAGGCAGCCTTATAAATCCACAAGCATAGTTTGATGCATGGAAAACATTCAAGTTTACACGGCAGAAATCTTTAGATTTAATCGTACTTTGCTTACAACATTGCCCTTTTCATTATTTTAGTAAATAATTTTCAAATAAATTGATTTTTGTAAATTACATTTTATTTTCAAAAGAGACTACAAAAGTATTAAAACAGAAAAGTTAAAGATGACACAATTTCACTAAATAATGATACAAGTTTCACAGTATTTGTTGTATTGCATATTGTTGTCTTCAAATTACTTTGATCAATAATTGTCATCTCTCTCTCTATGAATAACAAGCCCTAATGGTAGACTGAGAAGGAGGGTAGGTTAAAGCTCTTTTTGATGTAGGATAAAGCTGTTATTAACCTAGAAACCTTTTTTCCTATTTTGATAAATGCACTAAGTTATAGCATCCTTTTTTTCTCCCACAAGATTGTTATCTTTCAAAAGAATGCTTATCTGGCTGTGAAGTCACACACCTCTAATCTTAGCATCCCAAAGACTGAGGCTTGGAGGCCAGCCCTGGGTCAAAAATAAATAAATAAATAAATAAAAGCTTAACCTGGGAACCTGGGACCCTTTTTGCATATCAGATTGGCAAAAATAAAAGGATTGCCCTTGAGGAGGGCAGGGGGAAACCCATCCATTGTGTTAAGGGAAATTGAGGCAATTGTATCAAGAGGCATTTGCTAATACTTCTCAAAATTATAGGAACAGTGCTGGGTGTGGTGGTCCACCCCTGCAATCTCAGCACACTAGAGGCCGAGGCCACAGGGTCACTTTGAGTTCCAGCCCACCCTAGGCTACAAAGTGAGCTCGAGGCCAGGCTGAACTGTATACAGAGACCCTATCTCAAAGACAAAGAAAATACTTGACAGTACAAAATTATTAGAAATGACATAATGTATACCCAAATCAAAGGATATAGTTACTTTTAAAAAAATGAGCTAACGTATTAAGATTTTTAAAAAACCGCTTTTTTTAAAGCAAAAAGCTAAGATGCTTTTTTAAAGCATTATAGAAACAGGTGTGTGAAAAATATCTTGCATATATAGCAAATGTATATATACCTTTATATACAATGTATATATAGCAAAATTCAGCATAGTATCATACACCTGTAATTCCAGCTACACAAAAGGCTGAAGCCCTAGCTGGCAACTGAGTGAGAAACTGTCTCAAAATAAAATCCAAGGGTGAAGATGCCTTGGGGTGTAGCTCAGAGTTGCCTAAGTTCAGCCTCCCATACTATATAAACACATAAATGATGGAATGCTGAGAGAGGTGGCTTGAATCTGTTGCTTCTACAAAAGGAACAAAAGGAAATTCAGAAGAGCTAGAATATTTATGGAATGCAAAATTTCCATATTAGTCATCATTAACTTACCTAGTGATATTTTCTACATTGAGTCTTTTTTTTTTAAAACATATTCGGTATAGAATCTCACTACAAAGCTCTGACTTGTAGGGATCCTCCCGTCTCACCCCCGCCCCAGCACTGGGATTACAGACATCCCACACCACATCTGGTCTCAGTGTCCAGCTCAGCGTACCCTGGGGACAGGGCCGATGTGGCAGGTGGTGCTGGGGATAGAACCCTAGTCCCTGTGCTTGCCTCAGCCCGGGCTTAGTCTGCTGAGCTATCTCGCCAGCCCTGCTTTGTTCCTTTTAATACCACATTATTGTATTACTTGTTCAAAATATAAATTAAGGTTATTCTAAAGTCAAAATAGCAAACAAACAGCCTATACAGCGCAGCATTAATGCATCAGATGACATCAGATTAACAAAGTGAGAAGGCATTTTGGCCTCATAGTTTTGTTGTTTCTGAACTTGCAATAAAGTTTTCTTTTTTCTTTCTTTTTTTTAATTTTTAGGGAAGGGTCTACAGGGTGTTCAGGGTCTCACTACTAGAGCAGACTGGTAGTGATCCACCTGTTTACAGCCTCCCAAGAGCTGGGATTACAGGTGTGCGTGCCACCACGTGTAGTCTCAGTTGCCCTCTCAGGGCACCCCAGGAGCGGGGCCAGCTCCACAGGCTTGGAGATTGAGCCCCCCGCCCCTGCGCCTGTTTGCAGGCACTTTAATCTGCTGAGCTATTTGGCCGGCCCTTCTGTTTTGTTATTATTAGCTATAACATTACATGATGGTAACAGCTTCAATGGTTCCTCAAATAAAGCCAGTTATACATCCGATGGAAAAAAATTGTAAATGAATTGAAGTGTTTTTGCATACTCTTTTTTAAATATTAGTTTGAAATGGCTGTAGAATCACAGAATTGCGTGTAGTAATTAAAGAACGAAACAGTTCTGATATGCGTCTTACGAAATTTCATGCATAGATAATATCTTGTAAGTTGTGCTGCATTCTGATGACAGGACAGTAGGGCATGGCAAAACCAGCCGTGAAAGAAGGTGTGACCTGTTCATTATAAGATCCTGGAACACACGCACAGAGCAGTTCCCAAAGCCCTGCATGTGGACTTCTGGGAGAACTCCAGCAGGCTTCCTTCCATAGTAGGACCCAGACCTGAGGTCAGTTTGAGGACGGAGATCCCAACACTGCCTCTAGGCCCCGATGCAGACCTTCTCCCAGGTATCCTCTGGATCTGCGCAGCCTGAAAGGGTATAGACACAGAGAAGAATTTGCTGTGGCTTTGCTCCGATGGCACACCCTGCTTTCTCCAGGGGGTTCATTTATCTTGCACTTTCCTCTTTAATTCAGCCCACGCTCATTGAACAGAGCCAGTTTCTATCTCATTCTTCACTTTTACTTTTGCAAATAAGCTTAATCGCTGGTTTTTGCTCCTTTTGTTTGAGACAAGTAAAACCTGGAATCCAACTCCAGGAAGAGAGGCAAGGTACCCAGAACCTGGTGACTTTTTTTTTGGAAAGCTACATTTAGAAGGAGCTGCTGGACGACATTTTGCCAGAGCTAACCTTAAGAACCAAAATCCAGGAGATTCCAGTAGCCAGAATCCTGACCTTGTCTGCATCACAGAAATTACACCACACAAAGGTTTCCTGTGTCATGATTGCCTGCCAGGGACCACTGACGCCTGCAAGCAACGTGATGAACAAATCTATCTCCTGGCAACCTCTAATGTGTTGTATATGTTTGTTGTGAAGTTATTTCAGGAATATTATATAAGTGGAATCATGCAATTCGAAATCTTTAGAATTGGGCTTTATTAGCATACATCTCTATGGACTCATTCAGTTTATTTGCATATCTAAGTTTTTTCTGTTGCTCATGATAATGGCTGTATTATTATTTAGGCATTCACCAACAGAATGACATATGGGTTTTTTTCCAATTAATAACTATTATAAATAAAGCATCTGTAGACACTTTTGTACAAGATTTTTTATGAAACAGGTTTTAATTTATCTGAGGTAAATACTTAAGTGTGTACTTGCTAGGCGAGTAATAGTTGCATATGTTGGTTTTTAAAGAAACTGCCAAATGATTTTCTAGAGTGTTTGTACCGTTTTTCATTCTTGCTAAAAATGAGTGAATGACTGATTTTCTCTGCATCCTTGTTAGAATTTGACTGTCATCCTATTTCAGCCATTTTAAAAGATATAATGACATTTTATTAGTTTTAGTTTGCATTTTCTTAATAGATGATAATGCTGAAGCTCGCTGCATGCATGTGTGTGGGATCTACACGTCACTGTATTCATGTTCTTCACCCATTTTTTATCTTAACATTCAACAGTTGTGCCTTTAGAGGTTTTTGTGTGTCCCACATACTAGTCAGCCATTATCTGGTCTTCAGATATTTTCCTTCAGTCTTCAGCTTGTTTATTCTGTTTGTACCTCCTTCACAGAACTGATGTTTTTAATTGGTTCATTAGTTTTTGCTCTAAGGAGCTCTTCTTTTAATATGATGTCTGAAAGCTTTTTGCTTCACTTTTGCTCTCGAACATGATTGTTTTCTAAACTTTTTAGTTTTATGTTTTGTGTTTTGGTCTGTGATCCATTCTGAATTCATTTTTGTATGATAGTTTTAGTTCAAGATTATATTTTTGGATAAGAGAGTATAGTAGTTTCTAGAACCCTTTGTTAAGAATGCTGCTTTTTTTTTCCATTTTGGCCTTGTATCTTTCTCACAATGTATTCACGTGTATTAATGTGCATCTGTTTCTGTATAGTTACTTATAGTTCATTAATTTATATGTCTTGCTACCAATTCCTTATGTTCTTCATTATTACAGGCTTGAAATTGAGTAAAACAGTCAGTCCTCCTGCATTTCATTTGCTTCTGAATTGTTAGTTTTTTGTCTTTTAATATGGATTTTAAAGGGCTGAGGAGATAGCTCAATAGAATAAACACTTGCCTCACAAGCACAAGGTCCTGAGTTCAATCCCTGGTAACA
>NDGN011312924.1:0-11749 GCA_002564285.1 Tympanoctomys barrerae | reverse complement strand
TGAACTCAGACCCTTGCACTTGCCAGGGAAGCGCTTATTCTACTGAGCCATCTCCCCGGTCCCTCTTGGAGATTCTCTGTACATCAGCTCATTACTTCAGCAGGCTGCCAGAGTAGCATGTGGTGCTGGGAATTGAACCCTAATCCCTGTACTTGCCTAAGCTGGGGTTTAGTCCTCTGAGCCATCTCACTGGCCCTAACATGTCTTTAATAGTTTTTAAATTCCATCCAGAAATGTTATTCTGCTACTTTCTTTAGGTTGTTTCCTAGAGTGTCTACTTGTAAAGGGCAAATTATTTCAGGTACTCTTCTTCAACAGTGACTGCAGTAGAAAGGAAAATGTGGTGTGATCTTGGGCCCAGACATTTCACCAATTCCAGCAGTTTTCCTGGAGCATTGGCCCTGCCTTTGTAAACATTGGTGATCTGTCTCCTGCCTGCCTTGACCATCCTTACACCTGTTCTGGCCACACTGCTTGGACTTGGCTGGGATGGGATGCCCTTATCTGCCCCTACCTGAAAGGGAAGGTTTCAAGACTCTGTTCCATTAGGAAGTTTTGGTCTGGGCCTGGTGGTGCATGCTGTAATCCCAGCACTGAGGAGGCTGAAACAGGAAGATCCACGTGAGTTTGAACCAAGCCAGGGACACATAGTGAGGTCCTGTCTCAAAGAACCAAAGAAAAGGATGAGGAGGAGAAAGAAAAAGGAGATTTGTAGCAGACTTTTGGTACGTTGTCCTTGTCAGCTTTTAAAAGCTTTAAAAAATTTTTAAATTCATTCATCCATGTATTCAACAGATAAACACTGACTACCAGATATCATTTTTGGCACCTGGCAGATATCTGTAAACCATTTAGAAAGAAAAATTCTGCTCTGGTAAAACTAATGTATGCATCATTACATAATTACTTTTATCATATATAGGTGTTGACGTATATTAAATGCCACTTCAACATCTTTTGAGATGATAATGTATTGTTTCCATAAATTGGTGAGAATGAGAGTTACATGGGCAGATCTTTTTTCTTCTGATGTCATGATCCCATTACAAATGCTACTCTATATTGGCATGCAATAACTGGGAGATATCTTGTTGGATTTTCTGAAAGATTTTTTTGGTGTATGTGTTTGTAAGTGAAGTCCATGGCATTTGTCTTTGTTGCTTATGTGTGTGTGCTCAGTGTGGGTGGGTATCAAGAGGGTGGGGTCCTGCTTACCCCTTGGAGTAAACAAGGTTTATTCCACGCCAGAGAAGGCTAATCAGGGAATCTGGTCTGACTTTTATCCTCGCTAGATCCTCTGGACACTCCCCGTGTCTTTGTTCTCATTTACTGTTGCTTGAATGTGCTTATCACAAACAAGCATTTGTTAATTTACTTACGGTTTTGCTCCCCCTTCCACTAGACCATGGGTCCCCATGGGGATGCATTGCAGGAGCTGAGTGGTGGGCTGGTGGGTGATGAGTGACGCTGTGTCCATTCTTACAGCCTTACGTCTCTGCCGGAGCTCCCCTTCTGTCAGAGCGGTCTGGCAGCAGATGCTCATAGGAGCGAGAACCCTGCCGGGAACCATGTTGCCTCTTCCTTTGAATCCTCACCAAACCAACCCCCTGTGTCTTCATCCTTAAAAATTCTCTCCCTCTACACTAGTCCCTGGTATGAAAATAAACCATAATCTCTATTAAGGTAGAAAGTTATTTATTACTGAACCTCTCGATACCTGGAATAGGGCCTGGTGTGCAGTAGGGTTTCAATAGGTATTGGGTGGATATTTGATCAACTCATACTCTTAAAGGCTAAGAACTGAGTCTCCAAGAAGGTCCCTGAGGTGGGCTGGGGGTAGGGCAAGGACTGCACCTCTTAGCAGATGCAGGCTCACAAATACAGTTTCTCAACACAATTAGTCCAAGGCTCCTTCTGCTTGCATAAGGTATGTAACAATTAGGTATGATTATCTAAAAGAAAACAGGAGAGAAAATATGCAAGCAATTCTATGGGAATACAAATATTGCAGTTGACAGTGTTTGGTATTTAAAACATAAAATGTTAAAAATTCTAGCTAAGTATGTCATGATATAGAACAAAGCTAATTAAGTTTTTAATTCACTCAGGCTTTATAGACCAAAGAATGATTTAAAAAGAGATACACACTAATAATACTATATCTATTATACATTCACAAGCTGGAGCAAGAAAGTAGAACGTGGAATATGGCACTGTGACACTGTAAAACGGTTCGACCAGGTGTCCACGCAAGCCCATACTCAAAGTACCGCTGTATATGAAATTTTAATCTTGGAGGAGAAATCTGTCACGCCTTTGAGAATGTCTGCTGAGTCAGACCTAGTAAAGACTGTCAGGGTGGGGCTTTTAGCTAGAGCTGATGAACTAGTTTAACTGACCCTGTGGAGGAGAGCTGGAGCTGAGAAGACACTGGAAGCGGGAGACTTAATTAAAAATGTAATGCCACTTCCTTGCTGCGAGGACACCAAAATAGACAGCGAACACATTCTCTTCAATATTTATTCATCTGATTTCCATGGCAATCGGTAGGTCCCTGACTATAAAGGAGGGAACTTGGCAGAGCAGGTTAGTCAGAGGAAGAAGGATGTGAAATGGGTCTGCGTCTAAATTCACTCGGAGTCTCCCCCACCTGCCAGCCCTCCCACCCTGCCGAGGCCACGGGTCAGGTGACAAGGACCCCCCGTGGCTGCTCCCAAGCCCCCTTGGTCAGGAGCAGAGAATACTCTGACATAGCATTGGAAAGAGCTGGTGACTGGGAGAACCCCAGGGAATAGTCTGGACTCCCCTCTTTTCCTTGTCAATGTCTTCTGAATCAGTCAGCCTGCCTGTGTCTAGAGCTGTCCCCCAAGTCACTCACTGACTCACACCAATGGCCTCACAAAGCCAGCACGTGGGTGGGCGTCGTGCGTGGGCCTGGGTGGGCCGTGGCAACTGGACTTCATTCACGCGGCCTCAGTTCATTGCACGTTTCAGTGCACACAGTGGGGGGCTCATTCCTCATTAAATCATAGAACAGCAACGAAATCCCAGCCTTTCCTCATTTTCTAAGTTTTTCCTTTTTCCTGAGTAATTTTAAAATCAGAAAAGGTTTTTTGGGTAAAGGTCCAAAAAACACAGATAACAAAAGACAAAATAGACAAATGGGCTTGCATTAAATTAAAAGACTTCTGTGCAGCAAAGGATACACTTAATAGAGTAAAGAGACAGCCTAAGCGTGGAAGAGTGTATTCAGAAGTTACTCATCTGATAGAGGATTAACATGCAGAATATGGAAAGAACTAAACTCAATAGAAAGTAATGGAATTAAAAATTAAAAGACCCAGGCTGGCCAGATAGCTCAGCAGACTAAAGTGCCTCCTTAGGCAGAGTGCAGTGGCAGGGGTTCGATCCCCAGCGTGCTGTGCCAGCCCCTCCCTCAGGGTGTGCCAAGACTGTGATTGGCACTCGGCAAGGTGGCACACACCTGCAATCCCAGCTCTTGGGAGGCTGAAAACAGGAGGATCACTATGAGTCCGATCTGTGTAGTGAGGCCCTGACCACCCTGTAGACCATGTACCAAATACATTTTTAAAAAAATTAAAAGACCTAAATAGACATTTCTCAAAACAAGACACACAAAGGACTGGCAGGTGTGTGGAGAGATACTCATATCATGAGTCATCCCACTAAAATATCATCTCACCCAAGTTCAAATGACTATGATTAAAATGACAAAAATAACAAACGTGGTAAAGATTCAGAGAGAAGTCTGCCCTTCTTCTCTGCTGGTAGGAGTGTAAATTGAACAGTCATTATGGAAAACAGTATGGAGGGTCCTCAAAATATTAACAATAGAACTACAGGAGGATCCAGCAGTCTCACCACCCAGGGATAAGGAAGGCACCCTTATCTGCTGCAGCATTGTTCACCACAGCCAAGATGTGGGACCAAGCTAGCAGGCAAATGGACAGAGAAAACAGGGCACATACGCACTGCGAAAGAATCCGGAGCCACAGCAAGGGTGAAATCCTGTGACTCGAAGCCTGCTAGACAAAGAAGAGAACACTGTTGAGTGGAATAAGTGAGACACGGAAAGATGAGCACCGCAGGATCTCCCTGGCATGTGGAATCCAAAGAAGTTGGTCACATAGAAGAGGAGAGGGCAGTGGCAGTCACCAAAGGCTGGGAGAGAGAGGGGAGGGAGACAGGCTGAAGGGTGCAAAGTTACAGGAAGAAGAACTCTGGTCTTGTACTGCACAGTAGGGGGGCTGTAATAACAATAATGTATTGTACATGTTACAAGTCTGGAAGAGAAAACTCTGAATGGTTGGGGCCTGGGAGATGGCTCAGTAGAATAAGTACTTGCCTGGCAAGTGCAAGAATCTGAGTTCAATCCCCAGTTCTGCCAAAAAAGAAAAAAAGATAATAAAATAAAAAATTTAAAAAAGTGATGCTCAGGTGAGGTGATAGATATGCCAGCTACTTGGAGCTGATGATCACACATGGATTGGAACAGTACACCACACCCCACATATTTGTATAATTATTATATATCAATTTAAGAAAATTTCCTTAGCCTTCCCACGGAATAATTCCTCCATGTTTTCAGTTTCCTTGACCCAAGCAATCTGGGCCGTACCAGAGCAAAAAATACAATCTGCCTTCTCACTGGCATCACCCGGCAGAGCTGCAGCCCTGATACACACCAGGTCCTTGTGTGTCTCCGCGGGGTGCCTGTGTCCTGGGTCCATCTGCTCCATGCAGAATCTCAAGAGTGGAGAGCTGGCTAAGTGCCCTGGCTCTCCATGGCCAACTCCATCGGTCTCCCTACAGCCAGGAGCTGCGCAGTGCCTGCCGGGATGCGGAATCTTTGCCCAGCAGTACTATCTCAGCAACACTCCATTTACATATTTATCCATGTAACATCAAAAAATATGATCCAATAAAATACAAGAGAAAGGCACTTAAAGACAAGCACCAGTCCCCCAGACTCTTCACCTCTCACTCATTTCCGAGACACGTCACTAGCAGTCTCTCTTCAAAGTTCTCTGGACAGAGCACCCATGCCTCCGTGCCAAAGCAGTATGCTTAAAATGACATCTGTTGATTTAATCATTCAAAATATCGTCTGTTGATGTTGCAAAGGGAAAACTGAAGTTTAAGTCACGTTTGCTACTTTTGATTTTTTGATGGGTTTTGATGAGTTTCTAGCCTAAAGAACTTTCAGGAGTTGGGTCACTAGGAACAATGGGACCCCAGTGTTTCCCTCTTTGAGTCATGGTCTCCTATTCTTCCAGGTGGTGTTGTGATCATGTACTATGCCACTACCAGCTCAAGTCAGCCTGGCCCGAGCAGGGACAGGGACTGAAATCTCTGAAACCGTAGACTGAAATAAGTTTTTGCTCTTTCAAAAATTTTTCTCAGCTTTTTGATCAGAGCAATAAAAAGCTTACTAATACAAGAACCAATTTTAAAAGGAATAAAGGTTTATGTTGACTCACAGTTTCAGTGGTTTCAGGCAATGGTCCCTGGCCTTGGCTGATTCTGGGTTGCAGTGAGGCAGTGTCGTGCAGTAGAGAATGTGACAGAAGAATGGTGCCCCCTGGTGGCAGACAGGACAGAGAGTGACAGGGCGCCAGAGCCAGAGAAGAAGGGGTTGGGAATCAAGATACAGTCCCTGAGGTCACATGTGCACAACCCACTCCCTCCCACTACCTCCCAAAACTACGGGTTATGATCTCATCTGCGGATTAATCCACTGTTGAAGTTAAACTCTGTGATCCACTCACTTTTCCAGGCCCCTCTCTGAATGTTGCTGCACTGGCTCAATGTCAGGACTTCAATATGTGATACTGCGGGGGACAGTATTCATTTAAACCATGACAGTTGTTTCAGGTGTTTTGTTACAGCAATGGAAAGCTGAACACTTTCTGTGGTTTAGGTCATATGTCATGCTGCTCTTCTGCAAAAATAATGTGGCGTGCTCTTAGGGCATCCTACTAGGAAGAAATGACAGTGTTCGCTTTGCTTGCTTCATTAAGGAGGTGTTTACAAGGCTTCCCTATTGGAGATATACTCTTCTGCCATTTGAAATTCAGATATAAGTGGTGGGAGGGGTTTGGCAAATATCTAGATACTCTGGTTCTTAAACTTTTAGTTCTATCCATTCATTTATTTTTGTCAGGTAGATTGATTCACTGTTTTCTACTTCACTTGGAGAGCTTTAATTTGTTGCTGTGTTTGTGTCAGTGTCCCTTCAGGCTGATGCCTGTGCCTGTCTGACATGTCCCCTTCATTCTATTACTGCTTCCTATGCTGTACTACAAAAGCGTACAACAGGCTCACCACTCAGTCTTAGTTCTGCCATCGAGCATTTCTCCACAGGGCTCTTGGCTCCTTTACTAGGGGACTGGCATCAGAATCCAAGATCTAGGCACTGTGCTTGCGTGGGCTTGTATAAGCATCTTTCTACCAGTGAGACAAAATTTCTGAGAAATCAACCCAGAAGGAGTCAACTGTTGCATTTGGCTTGTGCTTTCAGAGGTCCATAGTTGTTTAGCCCTACTGCTTTAGACCTGAGTTAAGGCAGCACATCATAGCAGGAATATATAGTGAAGGAGTCAAAAAAGATAGAAAGAAAAAGGGCCTGGGATCCCAAGAGCCCCTTCAAGGATGTGCCCCAAAGATCTGACTTCCTCTCAGCAGGCTCCATCTCTTAAAGGTCCCACCACCTCCTAGTAGTGTCGCCGGCTGGTGACCGAGGCCCTGACACATGGCCTTTGGAAACCCTTCTCCAAACCATAGGAGGGATGTTGCTGGATCAAGACCACTTAATACAGAGTTAGTGTACACACACACACATACACACAGTTGTATACACATTCACACAGACATATACACACATATATCCTCCACCACACATCCATGTGTACACATGCACACACATGTGCATTAATGTCTACATTTATACCTAAATGTACCTGTATATATTTGGAACCATGAACTCTCAACTCTTCTAATTCTGATCCAGTAACATGGAGTTCATTATACACTTTTTCTCTTCCACATTCATAACTCCCATTATCTATACTGTCTTTACTTACTTGCCCAGCTCGCCAAGTAGAATCCTTCTCTTGTCCTAGCTGCTGTTCCTCCTCTTCGGGGCACCTTTCTGACCTTACCATTCCCAGATGGGTAGTCTCTAATTTTGTCCTACCACCCAACTCCACCCCACCCCACCCCCTCCACCTTCTCCTCTTGTGCCCCTCCATTCCCTGGGCTGAGCCTTCTTCCACTTGGTTGGGTCCCTCCCTCCAGTGGGCCCTGCTGCTGCCTGCTGCTCTGGCACCCATGGGCACTCTCCTGTCCTCATGCTGCCTGTGCACTGGGGCCCACACATGCCTTTGTGGCTTCCCCACTCTCCACGCTAAGGGCATATGTTTGTCTTTGGGGATGATTACTCAGGAAGGAAAAAGAACAGAAAAGGAGGGGACGGAGGAAACTTTTAGAGCATTTTGTGGCATGTACCAGGACTATATCTTGTCATTTATCCTATAAATAACTTCATGCATTTCATCCCATAAGGTCATTTAAAACAACATACAACATCATTGTTCACACAACAAAGCTAGAAAAATGAATATTACGTAACATTCAGCCTATATCTACGCTTTTTCCCATTGTCTCAAAAATACTTATTTTATTATAAATTTTTAGAATTAGAATCCAAATGTGTGGATGTTTGCATTTATTTCCTCTCAACATGCTTTTATTCTATCAGTGTTTCTCAATTGCTATCTCAAAATGCCCCGGGGGCGGGGCCAGCACCACAGGTTCAAGGATGGACCCCCCCCTGCTTGCAGGAGCTTTAATCTGCTGAGCTATTTGGCCAGCCTTCTATCATAGTGTTTCTTCCCTATCAATCATACCAGTGATTTTTTTAAAAAACTAGATTTCACTGTGATTTTGTGGCTTCCTTGTGGCACTGTGTGCTTCTTTGTCTCTGTATCTTCTATAAACTGGAAAGTGAAGAGATATTTTACACAGTTCTACTGCAGTATCATCTATACAGCATAACCAATAAAAGTGTACAATTCAATGGTTTTATTATAGACTTTGATATTTACCTACGGTTATTACTGTCAATTTTAGAACATTTTCATCAGCTTAAAGAGAAAAGTCAGCTGGTATGGTGGTGCATGCCTGTGATCTCAGTCTCAGGAGGCTGAGGGAGGAGGATGGCAATTCTTGTGGGCTACCTAGGAAGACCGTCTCCCAGAACAGAGACAAGCAAAGAACATGCTGTTCCACTTTCTCCTGTCACACAGCCCTTTAAGGACCCATGTAATTTATTTTCTGTCCCTGAGCTTTTTTGCATTCTGGACTTTAATATGAATGGAGTTAATGTAATACGTGGACTTCTGTGAGTGCCTTCCTACTCAGTGTATTTGCACGCTTTGTCCACGCTGTAGCCTGTGGCAGCGCTTCATTCTCTGCATAGCTGAGTAGCCCATCTCTGTATGGATAGATTACACTTTGCTGTATTTTACTGTCTGTTGCTGGACGCTGAGGTTGTTCTCTGTGTTTTGCCTGTTAGGTCTAATGCTACCATTAATATTCATGTGCTTTATGTGGCTTCACATTCTTTTTTCTGTTTATAATACTGGGGTTATCTGGTATCCACAGTAGTCTTTGGGAAACTTTCTTTTCTGTATTGTTCGAGAAGCTGCCAGCCTGCTTGCCAAAGTGCCCACACGGCTCTACATTCCTAGCAGCGCACGAGGCTCTTCTTCCCCCCCGGCGGCTTCACCACTATGTGTTCTGACCTCACTCTGCAACGATCGCTCCCCACCCTAGGGATGTAATATTCTATCTCACTGTGGCTTTTTCTTGTATTTTCCTTTTGACTAAAAATGCTGAACATTTCTTCACTTTTAATCCGTCATTTATATAACATTCTTAGAGCAAAGCCTATTTCAGTTCTTTGTCTAGTGGTTTTAATGGGATGATTTCTCTTTCTCATTGAAATGTAAGAGTTTTTTTATGTACCTTAGGTATAAGTCGCTTATCAGGCTGCGCTTTTACTTTCTCAGTGATATCCTTGGATGCATAAAATTTCTTAATTTGGTGCTGTTCAATTTGTCCTCACTTTGTGCTACAGTCTTTGGTGCCACGTTTGAAAGAGTCTTTCTTTTTGTGCCTTGCCAAATCCAGGATCATTTAGATTTACCTCACGTCCTTTCCTGATCTTTTTATTGGCTTAGCCTTCACATTGAGAACTTGGGCCATTGTATTTCTTGTATATATGACATCACCCTATATTTTGTATACAGGCACCCAGTTATCTCAGCACTGTTTATTGAAAAGACTTCTTTCTCCAGAAGTGTTCCAGACACCATAGACCTAGGCACGTAGTTGTGCTTTGGAGTCTCCAGTCTTTTGCGCAATCTTTCCCAAAGTACCCATGCCACTGGTTACTATTGCTAAGTGCTCTTTATTAGGTTGATGAAATGCTCTTTGCTCCTAGTTTTTTTTTTTTTTTTTTAGTGTTTTCAACATTACAGTGTTGGGTTTGCCAAATACTTTTGTGTCTGTGAAGGTATCTTGTGATTTTTGTTTTCTGTACCACTATGATACGTTGCACTGACTGATCTTCAGATGCTAAGGGAGCCTTGAATTCCTGGGATATATTCCATTTGGTCGTGTCTGTACTATTTCTTATTCACTAGATTTGGTTTGCTAGTATTTTCTTTAGTTTTTTATCAATATTTATAAGCCATGTTAGTCTTTAGATTTTTTTTGGTGATATTTTTTGTCTGGTTTCCTTATCAGGATATGATGAACTTATAGAGTGACTTTAGAAGTAGTCTCCCTTCTTAGAAAAGTTTGCAAAGAATGAAGCTGATTTCTTTAGGTGGTGGGTGGGACCCAGCAGGGTTTGTTCTGGGATTTTCTTTTGGGTGATTTGTAGACCACTGTCTTCATCACCCTAGGCTTATTCACACATCCTGTTTCCTCATTAGTCAGTTTTGTTTTTGTTTTTTTTTTTAAAGGTTCTACAACATTATTTTAATGGTTATGGAGCTCACATTCATAAACTTCTACTGAATGATTTAAAAGACAAATGCAAAAGACTCAGTACAGTGTCATCAAAGCATGTGTCTAAGTAACCCCAGCATCCCCTTCTATGGACAGCAACACTTAGTCTCCTGTTATTAGACATGAGTCAGTTTTGAATGTTTGTGTTTTTATAGGGTTTTGACCGGTTCATCTCAATGCCAAGCTGATTAGCACTTGTGAAGACTGTGCATTCTGAAAAGTGTTTCTTAGATATCTATCAGGTCTAGTTAGTTTCTGGTATTGTACAAGTCTTCAGGTTCTTTGTCGGCCTTCTACCTAGTTGTCCTGTCCATCATTAAAAAATGGGTTGGAAGGTCTCTGTTATGGTTGAATTGTGCTTACTTGTCCATTTGCTTGTGTCAGTTTTACTTCAGGTATTTTGGTGTTTGCTGTTCTAAGCCTACGTACATCTATGATCATTACGCCCCCTAGTGGTGGGTCCTTTCTCAAGTAACATTTATGTTTTCAAGTTTGTTAGTATATCCACTCTAGCTTTCTCACTGCTATTTGTGTGATATATCTTTTCCCACCCTCTTACTTTCAAGCTGCTTGAGTCTTCCATGCTAAAGGATATCTCCTCCCCACCGCATACAGTGCAAGCATGTTTCTTACATATTCTGACAGTTTGAATTGTATTGTTTTATCCATTCACTAACAATAACACCATTAATACAATTGAATTTATATCTTCCACTTAACTGTCTAATTTTATTTATCTCATGTCTTTTTGTTCCTCTATTTTTTTAAATGTTTGCCTTAAATGAATACTTTATAATGTAGGATTTTAATTTTTAGTGGTTTTTCCCACTATGCTTTTTGAGACTTTTTTTTTTTTAAAGTACTATAGTTGTTCCAGAGTTTCCCATATACATTTTAACTTGTTAGAAATAAACTTTCGATCTGTATGGGCTTAGTTCTTGTGACACATAGGAATATTATATTTCTATAGCTCTGTTCACCTTCCTTCTTTTGTGTTATATCTCAGTCACTTTCTCCATCACTGAGACAATCCTACAAATTAAAGGAGGAAAGATTTTTTAGCTCACAGTTGAGTCCATAGTCTGCTGCCTCCAAGGCAGGAATAGCCTGGTAGAACGCCCTGGGAGAGGGGAGCTGCTCCATCAGTGCTGTCAGGAAACAGAGAGGGGGGGGGGTTGGCCTCAAGGGAGCTGTGCCTGCCAGGTCGCACCCCAGTGACCACCTTATCTTCCAGTCCTCACTCTTGAGCAGCACACTCAGCTGCTCAACTCCCCAGGGAGCCAACAACCACACTCCAGAAGCCCCACCTCCGAGCACACGAGAGTCTGGGGACACCAGATCCACGCCACAGCACGTGATATTGTTTGTGTTGGTACTGGCTGAAATATGTATCTTACATTCTTATTAGATCTACTATCTGGTACATTTTTTCTATCAGTCAATTTTGAAGTTTCTAAATGTGTTCTCCTTTAGAGAAGAAAGCTGTGCTTTCCTTGCCTGTCTTTGCTGTAGGTCACCACTATGGTCATCCCAGCCACCGTTTGGAACACAGTTCAGGTTAGGTGGGCTTTTAAAAAAAAAATATTTATTCATTTATTTATGTGGGGGGGGCAGCTCAGCCCACCAGGGGGCGGGGCTGGCTGGCATGTGG
>NDGN011312912.1:0-10824 GCA_002564285.1 Tympanoctomys barrerae | reverse complement strand
GTGTTAATATCTTCCTTATATTATATCTGTTCCTCTAAGTAAAACCCTAACCAATACAGTGTTTTACAGGAAAAGAAAACAGTAACGCTGTATTCAATATGGGAAACATTTCAGTAGTTTCAGTGTGTGTACATTGTCCAATATCCACTTTACTCTTCTCAGTCCTACACAATCTCTGTTTTCTAGGCAGACTAAGAGGTTCTCTACAGAGAATTAAGGTGCTTATCCTCAGCAACTGAAAACACAATTTGAATGTTTATTTTGTGGTTGGTGCCTGAGAGTTAAATAACTAGACAAGAAAAGTAAATAAGCTCTCATATCATCTAACAATGGAGGGAAAATCTTGTACCAGTAATATTTTCAAGCTAGAGTTAAACTATAAACTGAATAGATATAGAAAAGAAACTGAGGTACACAAGTGCGTTTCATAGTCAAGAAAACATTGAATATTGCAGGAATTACAGCACACAGAAGAAAGTGAATTGTTTTTTGCCAGTCAGTGGAAGGTCATGAAAATGTTGCAGATCATTTTGAAAATAACAATGCTAAGGCTCCATGTGTGTAATATGACCAAGCATTAGTCATGTCTGAATAATGGCACAAGCTGTTGGTGAAGTGGAAGTTAGTACAAAAAATAATGAAAGTCCAAGTGTGCAAGCTTGCATGAGGTATTTGAAATAAATATGAAGAAATGGAAATATAGACACAAAAATTAAATGAATTTTATATGATACTGTGAATAAAATGAAGAAGAAAAAAGGCAGAATTTATGAAGAACACAGAAAAGGGATAGGACTTATGTATCCAGATAGACAAGCTAAGAATATACAAAAGTTAAGGCAAAAAATGAAAGAGGACAATGACATAGATAGAGGGTAAATAGGAAATAACATTTTTTTTATTTTTGAAAAATATTTATTTATTTATTTATTTATTTATTTATTTATTTATTTTACGGTACTGGAGATTGAACTCGGGATCTTGTGCTTGCCAGGCAAGCACTTATTCTCCTGAGCTATCTCCCTGGCCCTTATTTCTTTATTTACCTATTTATTTGGTCCAGGGTCTGGCTATGCAGCTCGGACTCACAGTGACCCGCATGTCTCAGCCTCCCCAGTGCTAGGATCATGGACATGTGCCGCCGTACCTGCACAGCATGCCCCGGTTCTGGGGCTGGCACAGTATAAAGTAGTAGTGGTCAGACACAGGACTGTTTGGCTGCCAGGCAGGCACTTGGACCACTGAGCTCTCTCCGCCAGGCCTGGAAACCACAGTTCTTACCTCCGTAAGTGTTGAAACACACTGCATGTGAGAATCATAATATTATTTTTTTCCACTGGGAGGAAAATAGTCTGCATGATTTGGCCTGTGGATAAATTTACTGTAAAACAGTCAGTCAAGATGTGTCCTGTCAGAACAACAATATGCAACACTGCTTCTAAAAGTTTTAAGTCTCCTAACTCAATTGTCCCTCTTCATTCAGGCATTTTTTTCTAAAAACACGTGTTATGCACCACCATACCATTTATTTTGTTATTCGCGCAAGGTCTCTAGTAAGTACCATTGCCTTTTTCAAAGGGTGGCTTTCACTAATGGCTGTGCCCTAGGTCACGGGGATGTCACTATAACCTTAATTTCATTCCTAGAGATTTACATTGCATTTCCATTAACCTTAATAGGAAGCTATTACCTAACAGCCTAGGATGATTGGTAATTCAGAATAAGTCAAGAAGTACTTACTTCATTCAATTTTTTTCTGTTATAGATGTCAACAATTTCCATTTAAAGCTAAGTGTGCACATGTTAGTTCTTCCTAGGTGATTCCACGTGTGCAAATCTATTCATTTTGTGCAATTTTTTTTAGTTATTAAGGTTATTGAAAAGCTTAAAAAATAAAGCCATTTTAATACTGAAATCTCCTAATTATTTTGAGAAGTATCTAATAATCTGGGATCTTTACATAAGTAAAATTTTATTCTACATAATTTAAAATGATTTAAAAAGCAAAAATATTAACATGTCAAGTATAAAGTTAAATATAAATACTTCCTGTAAATATTAGATTTTAAAATGTACTTAAGAATGATTTTCACTGATATTATTTTCAAATATAATGGACCCTCTAAATTCCTACACTCCATACTCCTAGAGTCAACCAACTTTGGATCAAAAATATCTGAAGCAAATTCATATCTGAACAGGTCATATATAAACTTTCTCTTGTCATTGTTCTCCATAATACAGAATATAATTATGTCCATAACATTTACATTGTGGTTAAGTATGTTAAGTAGTCTACATATCATGTAAGGTGTGGAGGGTGTTGTTCTGCCTTTTTTTTTTTTTTTTTTTTTCAGTACCAGGGATTAAACTCAGGACCTTGTGCTTACCAGGCAAGTACCTACTCTACTGAGCCATCTCCCTGGCCCCAAGGTCTGCCCTTTTGTACAAGCATCTTGCATACCTGCGGAATTTTCATTGTGATCCAGAATTGTGAGATGGAGGGAATATTTCTAAATCAGTGTCCTATGGATAGTGAAGGAAATTTGCACAAGACTGAGAAATGGAAATAAGTGAGTTTAAATATAATTTGTAGAAAAAAACTAATAACTGATTTTGATGTACCAATTTTTTAAAGTTTTAGTGCAGACTCATGTGTAATAGTTTAAAACATCCAGTAATAATCACTAGGAGGGAATTGCTATTAAATTCTAATTTAATAATTCAATTTACATATTTAACCAACTTTTATAGTTATGTGTTTTCCATGTGTTTGAGGCAGAATGAATTAACATAAAACAATTACTAAAGTATATCTCATCTACTTTACATATAAGCCATATGATAAAAATTAAGATATTGGCAAAAAAGCTATCTTTCAGATGTTGAATTCTTTTTTATGGCATCCTACTTGTTTTTAAGAGATCTTTTCTTACCTTTCACTAGCTACAACAGTGTCTTCAAGGTCTGAAACTATCTTCACTTTCATTCAAATGGTTTTTTGCCAGCTTGTGATTTCTCTTTGAATCTGGTTCATGCATTTAATTTCTTTCCTATATTGCTCATTCAAGGGTTCCATTGTTTTTTATTCTTCTCTATTTTTTATCAATGTCTTCTTTAGAATCACTTGGTAATCCTTTTATTACAGCAACCTTTTTTTTTTTTACTTCAGAGATTATTTCTGATCTGATGTCCCCTATACCTTTCTGCTGTTGTTTCTTTACTTCAGACGCTATTATTTCAGATTTCAGCTGTGTGATTTCCAATTTCTTCTACGCTAGTGTCTCCTGCATTTTTTTCTGGCTGGACTCAGAGTCTGAGGATGCATTTTGTTTCTTCATTTTGCCATTTTGTATAGCATTGTCCTCTGACCTTTGGTGTAGAGCTTTAGCGTAGTTATTACCTTAGCACCCCTCTGATATTCTTACCCAAGAGATATTATGTGGTGAAGGCAGTTATATTTTTGTATTTCCAGAACTACAATTAGGAACACTAATAATGGGTGGTGATATTTAGCAGTTGACAAACTTTTGTAACTAATGGGTTTGTATTTTAGAACATAAGAGCAAACATTATGACTGTATAGCTAAGCAGATACTAAATTGGGAATTTGTATTTCAATTAGTTCCCCTAAGTTCTGTCTGATCACCTCCCTTTTATGCACCTGGGTCTTCTAGGAAGACTAGGTCACCCAGTTACCTGTTACACCCTCTTTTGATCAAGAGATAAAGAGAGAGGATACTTTCATAGATCTGGGTCTAACAAAGTGTCTCAGCTTACCAGGTCTGCATCTACCAAGTTCAGACTCACCCAGGTGGGCCTGGCTTGGGTCTGGCTACTGTGATCTGCCTCTTTCTGCTGTAGCCCATGGAATGAACCCACTGTGCACCTCTGGTAAGATGTCCAACGCTTGGATCACCTGGGTGAGTCCTGCCCGTAGCCTCTCTTCAAGGAGTTCTGCCACAGGGTTCCACACCAGGCCTGTCTGATGGAGGAGGTTCCAGCAAGTGCGTGGATGGTCCCCCACATGTGCCAGGCCTGGGAGCTGGCAGAAAGGAGACCTGGTAGCTGGGTGACTATTTTATTCATTTTTGAACTGGGCATTGAACTCTGGAGCTTGCACCAGCTGGGCAGGTGCTTATGCTGTTGAACTATTTTTTGGGCTCACAATTTCCAAATTTTAAAGCCATTGTTTATGTCATACTATATTTATATAAATTTGCTTTGGTTATTTTTTTATCTTTTTTTAAAGAACAAGTTCATAAAAAGGCAATTAATGGAATTTCTATATAGCAGTATTTAATTAAAATAATCACACCTGTGACAATCAGTTTGCTGTTCTCACCTGTGGTAGGTGCAGGAGGAATGGAAAGGGAAGTTACCAGGACTAGAGGGATCACAGTCTTCCAGGCTGATGTTTGCTTCAGAGCCTGGAGATGGTCGGCTCACCTGCAGATTTCATTCAAGTGCAGACCTGATTCACCAAATCTAAGTGGAGGATCCCAAAATCTCCATCAGACTTTTTGACAATGGCAGTATCAGAGCTGACCTAAGGATACAACTGAGTGGTAAATCCATTTCTCTTAATGTTCCAATGAATAGCTCAGAAAACTCCATAATTACCAAGCATTCTGTAAGTGATTATAGGAAAAACTCATATATGTACATCATGTTATACTTTTATTCTGTAAGGGACTTACTATTGTCTTTGTAAATATTAATTGTGCCATTTTATGTTACAGTGCTTATATTTATTTTTAAGTGATTAAATTAAAAACTGACTAAATCAGAAATAGTGAATTTCTCACTAACTAAATAAAACATTAGTGTGAGGAACATGAAATGCTGAGTAGAACATTTACTGCCCTTGGAAGAAATAAGAACATGAACTTGAGCTGGTATTTGGAGGACTGCGGCTCTGTGATAACCATGTGAACTTTATCTGTGTCTGCGATATAGGTAGTTAAACAAGGAAGAACTGTCCTGTACCTCAGTCGTCCTGTGATCACTCGATTCAGTTGCACAAAACTTCATGTGAATCTAACCATGAAACCTGGGTGCATTCTTCCCCATGTGAGTTTAGTCAGCCATGCCAAATCATTGCAAGCATGTTCCATACTGGTGTGGAGATTTTTTTCAGCATATGTAATGAAGCTCCTTGTGACTTAGAATGAGGTTACCATGAGGTCTTCTAGCTTGTTTGAAACTGAAATGAAAAGCACACAGACTTGATTTGTATTGATGTACTCTTTAACTTGATTATGTCCTAGTCTTTGTAGAGCCTTTAAAATGTGTTTTGCAATGAAGCTGAATAATAATGCATTGTCTCTCACTAATAATACATATACATTCAGCATAGTTTTAAAAAGTCTGCAGGAAAGAGTCAATTTATAGAGTGACACTGATATTATCAAAGTAGTACATTTCAAGGAGAAAACAAACTGAGATGAATGGAAATACAACTCTCTTTTGAACAGATCCTATCTTCAGAGAAATTTCCACTGTTGGTCTTACAGTCTTAAGGAAAATAGCAAACTGTCAGTGAACAATCAGTGAGTAACATGAAGTAGCTTTAGGGGAGTAAATGGCCATGTTTACACCTCAGTCCCACATTTACAGGTTTACTGTGAGACAGGGAGGCACCTCACTGACAATGGTAACAATTGAATATCACAGCATCCTTTTTTCTCTTTCTTTCTTTTTTTTCTTTTTTTCTTTTTTTTGATTTAGAACACGGTTTACAGAGTCCCACTGCATAGATCAGACTTGTAGTTGTCCTCCCATTGCAGCCTCCAAAGATCTGGGTTTACAGGCACATGCCACCATGCCCAATCTCAATCCCAGTCTCAGCACGCCCCAGGGGTGGGGCCAACACAGCAGGCCTGGGGATTGAACTCCCGACCCCTGCATCTGCCTAAGCAGGTACATTAATCCACTGAGCTATTTGGCCAGCCCTATTGCAGCATTCTCTCTCTCTCTCTCTCTCTCTCTTTTTTTTCTTTGCAGAACCAGGGATTGAACTCAGGCCCTTGTGCTTGCCAGGGAAGTGCTTATTCCACTGAGCCATCTCCCTGGCCCCTTGCAGCATTCTCGAGGTCCCTTGTGCTTACCACTTTTTCCTTCTTTGGGTCCTGTACTTGATCAAGGTTTCCCCACAACATGAATCTTCTGCAGTGCCTTGTTTTATTTCCTCATCTATAAAGAAGAAAAGTCAAAGTTGCGGTTCTTTCCAATTTGAACCCCATTGATGGATTGTAGTGGTTGATATATTGTGTCAACTTCAGAAGTTAAAAGCTTAACCAAATCGGCCTACCAGAGGGCAAGGTTCTTACTCAGTAAACATCCTTATCCTGTACAGGAGGAGGGCATGGACATTATGTAGGTCAACATCTTTGAGGGTGTGGCGGCCTGTCCTTAGGGTGTGGAAGGCCATCTCTAGGGCAACATGGGCCCTCCCTAAGGTGTGGAGGGCTGCCCTAGAGTGACTCAACACTTAAAGGATATATACTGACTGGAGGAAGAATGGTTGGGCCACGTTCTCAGAGAAGCGCCAATCTGCACAGTCAGGGTGGAATGAAGGAAGAGAGAACAGCTTGCAAGAAGGCAGAGCTGCATGGCCGCCCTTTGCTATGCGGTGTTCTGCCACCATGAACTGCTGCCCGCCACAATGCGCTACCCTTCCTTGGAGCCAGCTGAGGACGGGGTGAAGTACGGACTGACACCTCGCTAGCTGTGAACAGAACAAACCCTTCCTTCCTTAATTTTGGGTGTCAGGTATTTTGTCCCAGCAACAAGTAAAAATCAACTGAGACATAGGGCAATCTGCTTCACTGCAATTACGATTCACATTTCTCCTTGTTTTTGTCAGTGACTCAGGTAAAATACAGTTTTTATGAAGTGAGACAATATTACAGTTAGACAATATGATATTTCATCTATTCTGTTGGGACATCTTAATTCGACACTTGATGTACAAAAACCTCTACTTGGCAGAACTGACATTCAAATGACATAAGTGATATTTCATGTTTCTTATGACAATAATTCCAGAAGAAACAGTGTAATTTAACTTAAACTATTTTTGACATTATATATATCTGTAAGGTTTTTTTATATCTGTAAATTGAGTCAGAATATAAAACATCTTATGTATAAAAGTTAAAAAAATAGAAGTCAGGGGATATATTCTGTGCATATAAGTACTATACAGGCCTTTTTTTTTTTTTTTTTCCTGCTATAAGAAGATACCTGCTGGTAGATCACTTATGAAGTAAAAGTGTTTATAATGGTCATATTTTTGGAGGCTGAAAGTCCAAGCATGTTGGTCCTAGCTCTGGCTCAATTCTCACTGGCTGTATCACAAGAAGGCAGCTTAGGGGCTGGGGAGATAGCTCAGTAGAATAAGCGTTTGCCTGGGAAGTGCAAGGGCCTTAGTTCAATCCCCGGTTCAAAAAAAAAAAAAAAACCAAGATAGCAGCTTACATGGGGAGGGAGAGTTCCAAGATGAGAGAACAATGGGGAGTCAGAGAGTTAAAGCACGCAAGTGGCCGGGCTCACTGAGAACAGGCTACTCCCAGCAGAACCAACTGCAGGTCTCATGTGGACTGCATCCCTGGCCGGGGTGATGTAATCACCTACTGTGTCCCACATTTTAACCCTTCCAATTGATTTGACATTAGGAACACACTATGTGCCAGGCTCCCAATGCTTGAGCTCTCTGTACATTCCACTCCTGCCATGGTGGTGACAGTGAGCACCACACGGACGGGTACTGCACGTTTAGACTTATGAAGCATTCTTCTTAAACTACTAGACTCCAAGAGAACTCCAAAGAAATCTTTGTTAAGTCAGACTTTGAAAAATACTCAGAACCAACAGTACAATGGAAACACAGTTCAGTGCGCTCGAGCATACGCCCCCACATATGCACACATATGAAGCATACATGCGTTCGTAGTTATTTTTTTCCTTTCCTAAAATCACACAGTGGGTAGAATGAGAAAAAAAATCCTAAAGCTAAAATAGAAGAACATTTAGATAACTTCGCAGGAGATAACAATGCACTGAACAGCTTATTTTGGTCCTTTAAGCCCTCGGCAAACTTGGTAAGCTTCCAGTAATTACACAAGTGAACCTCTTTCTAGAGTTCAAAATGAAGTTAAACCTCACCTTGGGGCTTAATAAAAACTTATGCTCAGTCAAATCTTAACTTTCCCTGCATGACTTAGAGGAAGACTGAATTAGTAATCTCTGTAGTCTGACATCTCTGCTAAAATAGTCCTCACATGGGCTAATCCCATTAATTACATAGTCTAGGTCTCCCCCTCCCCCCAGTCTGGCAGGATCTCACTATGTAGCCCCAAATTCATGATCTTTCTGGCTCGTCCTCTCAACTACTGGCATAGGCATGCACCAACTGACCAGTACATATATCTGCTCTAGCTTTTCACATATATTATAATTTTAATAATATCTACTGATATAGAAAACTCAGATTGCTATAGTAATAAATATAATACTTTAGATTTGAATTTTTCTGAATTAGCTATAGAATCTTAATTAGATTTTTCAAACTTTAATTCATTAAAAGGAAAACAAAACTCTTTGAAGATAGATGACTATTTTGCTTAGAGTTACTTGGCCCAGTAGGTTTGTAAAATTATATTCTAATTTTTTCAAAGGAGCTATGCGATTTATATTGGCTGACTTAATGTTTATACCATATATTTTATCTATCATTATAAAATTTCTGTAGTTTCATGCACAGTTAATCTACTAGCTGGGGTATTTTGTCTATATGATTTATAATTCAACATTCTTTGAAGGAACTCCCTACTTTTAAAAGAAAATCTAATATTTGGACTTTTATGTTTTGTTCTACCTGCTGTGTGAAATATCAAGATAAATTCATTAGGAAGGTTGAACTGAAATTGGGGAAAGGTGTAATTCCATATATAGTTTTATTGATGACTTTGTATGAAAGGTCCAAATCTCTTAATGAATTGTTGCATATCAGCCACCTATACAAATTGTTATTTTCTCTATTCTAGGTTAAAAGATAGGAAACTACTTTCTGTGTGAGTCCACCTGTGCCATTCATCCCTCTTGTCTCGATGATTTTTCAGCATTTTATTATAGTGAATACTACACTTCCTTGTCATAAAATTAGTCAACATTAAATTATGATAGCATTACCTTAAATATTCTATACCTCATGCTCTTGAAAAAAACAAAAATTGGAATAAAGGTTTTGATACATATTCAATGATTGTTCCAACATTTACATGGAAATTTGATCATTTCCATGATTAATTATTATGATAACTGGCTATACTAAGTTATTGCTAATATCAAATAGATGCATATGACTCTTGTCCAATTTCCTAATCTCTTTATGATTTAGTCTCTTTGGTACAATATTGGAATACAAAATATCCTTTGTGTTATATAATCATTTAGATAATTAAATGAAATATAACCAGCTCTTAAATATATGAGGGATACTACTTGCTATAACAATAATAGCAGTAATGGTGCATCTTACATGAAATGTGTATCTTTCAGTGCATTGGTAAGTGGGGCAGAGAGAGAGAAATGTACAGATGGAGAGACAGAAAAAGACAGAGAGACAGAGCAAGAGTGAGCGAGCAAGAGAAAGAGAGAGAGAGAGAGAGAGAGAGAGAGAGAGAGAGAGAGAGGCTTCATAGATAACATCAACAGATAACACCCCAGCACTGAATGAGGTTGGAAAGACAAAGATCCCAAGGAAAATCAACATTTCCACAGGATGAAGAACAAATCAAATAAGAAAATTTTTTACAGACAGGAATTGGCTCTGAGTGATGCAAAAATTGTGCTCTATATATAAATTAGCACATCAAAATTCATTTGTAAATTTGTTTCATTTTAATGTTATAAAGCCAATCTAAAAAGTGATTGTTCTCTCTAAAAATAAAACAATTCCATAACAAGATGAATAATAATACATCATGCACTGCATACCATTATTTTAAAAGAATTGGCAAAGTGTTACTCAGAGCCAATGCATACACAGGAAAACTCTTAGGACGCACCTCCCAAAAAGCAAACAGATAACAGCACAAGGCTCCCTTGTAATGAACCTTTAGAGAAATTATTAATACCAATGAAACAACTAGCATATATATATTGAAATTCTTTTGAAACAACAGAATAGAGAATTTGCAAAATTATTTGTATTTCTCTCTACTTCCTGTTTGCCTTCTTCTATTTTATAACACAACAGCTCCAACAACAATCACACATAGCTTTTCCCTCTTCTTGTCACATATTTAGATCTGGCTTCAGTCTTCAGGTATGTACTTTTTATATAAGTTTACCTTCCTCATTGGTAGAGCCATGGTTTGCACATATTTACCACGTGTTCTGGAATTCTTTCTTTAGTCTTTTTCAACCAACTGTAATGTAATACACACGAGCCTGTGTCCTCCACAAGGCTAAGATTTGTGCCAGCCCATTTGATTACTAATGGTCTCCAAGAGGTAAGCCTCTGAGGACCAGGGTGAAAACAAAGGTGTGCATGGTGCTCAGCACCTGGTTGTGGTCCCTGCTACTGAAGTCAACAGAGGGAACATGGTCCTGGCTGCAAACACAGACAAAATAAGAAATTACTCTTGTGGGGCAGAGAATGAGCTTACTCAAGTACCGAATTTACAGGCAGCTCATTTTATTCCTGAGTTCCACCGATAGGCATTGTCTTAGTTACTCTTCTCTCGTTGCTGAGACAAATACCCGACACTCAAAGTGAAGGAAGGAAAGGTTTATTTAGCTCACAGTTACTGGAGG
>NDGN011312908.1:0-10343 GCA_002564285.1 Tympanoctomys barrerae | reverse complement strand
AAATTAAAAGAATGTTTTTCTACCTTTGAGGAATGGTAAAAAGAAATTGTGGGAACAGAAATGTTAAGACTCCTGGAAGAATGGGAAAAGGCCATCAATATGAACAAACAAAATAAACGATCCCTTCTCTTTTTATGAAGTTTCTAAATTTAACGATTAAAATTCAAAAATTATAACAAAATCTGATAACCAAGATTCAATTTCCTAAAATATAAATTCTATGCAAATCTTTGATTTATACTAAAACTATAAGTTTAATTTTATCTCCCCAAAAAGATATATAGAAACCCTAATATTGAGTTTCTCCAAATGTAATCATTTTGGAGATATGATCTTTACAAGGCAAGTCAAGCTACAATGAGACCATTAGGATGGGCCCTAATTCAATACGACTGGTATCTTCTTCATAAAAAGGTGAAACTTGGACGCAGAAAGGGGGGGGGAGAGAAAGGGAGAAAGAGAGAGAGAGAGAGAGAGAGAGAGAGAGAAGCAATATAGGGAGAAGAGTTATCTGGAAGTGAATGAACACTTGATACCACCAACATCTAAAAAAGAAGGTATGGAAAGAATACCTCTGAGAAGAAACCAACCCTGCTAATGCGCTGATCTCAAATTTCAATGCCCCAGAACTGTGAGACTGTAAAGAACTTTTGTCTAAGCCTCTCAATGGTAATTTATTATAGTAGCTTTAGGAAACAAGCTCATTTATTGTGCTGGTCAAAGCTTGACAGACATCAAATAAAAATATTTTGAAATAAGAAATCATGAGAGCTATATGCCTGTCCAACTAGTGTTCTCAGGGCCAAATGGGTGGAATTTGCCAGAGGACTGAATTTTAACTGTAGAGATTTATTTTTAAGTCTTGCTTTCAACTTTGTACTGTACCCCATCTTTAAGCATGCCTAGATTCTCTCAATTGAGATCCTTCTGTTTTAACATTTTCAAAGACACTCCCTACTCCCCACCTTCCATGCATGCCTGGATTGCCTTGATAAATTGTTTGCATAGCTGCTAATGAAGAGAAGATACAGCAGTTCACAGTCTTCTGACCCACATTTCTAATCAATCCACCTGTTTTCAGTCCTTCTCATATTTTTGCCCTTAAAGACCTCCGATGTCTCAGAGACCCAAACATTTCCTGGGTTCTATAGCAGGAAATGTTTTGTTTCCTATATTTTCTTCCTTGCAGATGCTAGATGTAATTTCCTATGGTCTAACACGGCATTTAGCATTCATCCACCTGTTTCCCAGACTCCACAATTGGGTTTATATTTCTCAAGGCTTTATGTCCTCTTTCCTATTCTATTTGTCTGGGAAGGTTTAGCTTTTCTTTGCAAAACCTTTACTGTCATTGGGAGCTGCGCAAGGAAAGGAGGAACAGAGCAGAGATGGCCACACATTCAAGTGCCACACTAAATTACAAACGAGTTCCTAAAATGATAATAATGAGTGTCATGTTGGTAGGAGTAAGTACTATGCACTGAGGATCAGGATATGCTTGGTTTAAACATAAGCTCATTTCTTTTTAAAATTTATCTTGCTGTCTCTTAAGTGATTTATATCCAAGTTGAAGAGATGTGTTCTAAAGCAACAGGAAAATAGAGATGCACTTGTCTTAGTCACTTCCTCACTCCTGGAACAAAATTCTTGACCCCACTAGTGAAAGGAGGAAACATTCATTTTAGTTCACAGCATTCAGTGTCTTTAGCCCGTAGTTGGCTGGTCTGAGGCAGGGCAGCAGGGCAAGGAGGCAGAGGGCCATGGCAGAGGAGAAGGAGCTCATGGCAGGGTAGGCCAGGGGCAGTAAGCAGTAAACCTCTGCTGTGTCCAGGACAGCTCTCTCAATTCTTGGGGTGAAGGATGGTACAGGATGAAGAAGTAAAGACAATGGTCAGGCAACCAAAAGCTGAGGTCTGGTGGAGCCTGCTCTCTGGATGGGAGAAAGAAACTGCTCAAGGACCGCAGTACACTGGGTGTCCTTTATTTATACACTGGGCAGGTAGATGTCACATGACATCTAGCAACCTTTTTGCCTAGCAACCTATTTGCTTGGATTGCCTTGGGCTATCTGTGTTCTTGGAGCTGAAATAGCTTGTTCACATGATCCATCTCCAGCTTCAGCTGTTCCCCATGAACCTCCCTTTCCCTTTTATTGCATCAAGGCTATATTTGAGTGGTGACACCTAAAGCCATGGTGGAACTTCTCATTATCCATACCCAGAATTAAGTTAAGCCAGTCACTGAAGAAATCAGTACCACATCCGTATTATCCAGCATCACACACTTATGACCCAACCACCTCCCTAAAGCCTCACCTATGAGTGCATGAGGCTTTGGATGAATGCCTAGGCTCGGCACTGTGGTACTTATATGAAGTGCTATGGCATGTATACCAATGGGGGATTCAGGTGAAGGTGTAAACATCTGTGAATTTTTAGACCTTACCAACTGCATTTCATAGAACAAATATAGTGTGTGATCCTGAAGCCCTGTTCCTTGTTCTTAGCCCCCTACTGTACCATGGCAGTACTTCAGTATCGGTGAATCTCAATTTGCTCATGGTTAAAGAGGGCAATCATTTCTAGTTTACAAATAATACTTTAGGGCTGGGGACATAGCTCAGTGGTCTAAGCACCTGCCTGGCAAGAGCAAGGACCCAGGTTCTATCCCCAGGACCACATGCCATGTCTGCCCTGAAACCCTGGGCATGCTGAGCTGGCCATGGAGTCCCGGTGTGGTGGCACATGCCTGTAATCCTAGCGTTGCGGAGGCTGAGACAGAAGGATCACTACAAGTCTGAGCTGCATAGTGAGACTCTGTACCAAATAAATAAATAAATAAAAGATTGAACAAATTCAAATAATACTTTATTTCAGTGACCTCTTACAACTCTTAACAGATACAGAGGCCACTGGACAATAATTATTACAGACCTCAAAGGCAGGAATAAACCATCCATAATACAAGGTGTAGTACAATAACACCCAGTTTGTGTTTAAAAAAATTACAGTAAAAGACACATTGCCCTTAAACAGCCTCAGAATCCTTCCCCGGCTTTGATCATTCCTGTCCCATGATTCTTGCCATTTCCTGAAGCAGGTCTGGAAGTTCTCTTTTGTGTTGCTTGTTGCACTGTTGTGGCTTCAAAACATTTACTTTTAGGCTGGCCAAAGAGCTCAGCAGATTAAAGCGCCTATTTAGGCAGACACAGGGGCCAGGAGTTCGATCCCCAGGCCTGCTGTGCCTGCTCCCCCCCACCCCCCGGGGCACATTGAACCGCTGATTGAGTGATTGAAACGGCGTGGTGGCGTGAGCCTGTAATCCCAACACTTGGGAGGCTGTAAACAGGAGAATTACTACGAATCTGATCTATGCAGTGAGACCCTGTACACCCTGTCCTAAACACACACACACACACACACACACACACACACACACACACACACACAAATTACTTTCCATGATCACGTAATTTTGTTGAAGAACCAAAAGCTGCACAGTGCTAGAGCTCCCCTCCATTGTGCTCCTCCCCTCCCCTGTTCTCCCCTCCCTCCCCCACTTTTCTTCCCTTTCTCCTTCTCTCTCTCTCTCTCTCTCTCTCAATTTTCATAAACATTTTGAATCAATTCAGAACCTTGGGCTACCTATATAGCCTTGGATCTTCAGACATTCCTCAAAGGGAACTTTCAGAATTCAGAAAATGGCAAGAATAATACTTGTATTGGAGGGGAGGGGCAGTATTTCAAAGGAGATTAATGGCAATGTGTTTTAATAAATGTCTAACTTTTCATTTAAACATTCACCATATTTTTGACCACATCTTGTGATACCACTAATGGAAGTAGCAATACTTTTATAAGGGTGTTGCTTTCTGTCACACAATAGTTCAGAATCCCCTTGTAAGATGCCTGTAGGACTCATGGGTAAGTATCATAGTGTTTCTCTGGTTTGAGAACCTGAAAGAGTTACTAAAGTCCCAAATATACAATACACATTGTGAAGTGGGAAGAAATTGTTAAACAGGGAAAAGGAACTACGATAGGGGAAAGGGGAAACGAAAGGAAAAGGGGAAAAATGCAAGTTGGTTATACTACTAGTATCTCTTAGGTCCATGAAAAGGAAGTTTTGTGCTAACATTAATTGGAGGATTTTTTTTATGCCTATATGTTGTACTCTGAGTAACTACTTTAAAGATAACAATGTAAAATTCATTAACTACTATTATTGTCCTATTTTTTGTTATGAAATTATTTTATTTTTTTTCCATAAACTGAAAAACCTAAAAAAAAAAAAAAAAGATGCCCATGGTATGCTTGTCTCATTGTTAAAATAAAAAAGATAAACCAATAGTAAAATATATCAGTCTCTGCAGGTTCCAAAAGTTCCTGGGTTTAATTCATTACTTCCATTCATGACATGTGGAAGTGACTTCTGTGTGAGGCCATTTTTACTACATTATTTGGTAAAACTGATCTTCCTTTTTTGATCTTGCCCTGTAAGTATTAAGGAATACAGGCTAGGAGTAGCGTCTCTGCTTAGCAGTCCTTTGAGGAACTGGAGTGACTACCCCGGTGAGTTTGTGGTCTGTTTCACAATGCATGTTCTTCAGGGCTGTACTGACCTCAGTCTCTCCTCTCCCGGCTCTTACTCATAGTCAGTCATGGGTAGCAATTACTGTCCACCAAAGTACTCTATTGGAAAGAATTTCAAAATCTGCTGAGTAATGCAGTGTCAACTCAGCGTTAATTATTTACAGGTTTCCCCTCGACCAAGAGTTTAATTTGTACATTATCTCTGCTGCAGTCACACAAGCAACATCCTATAATGCAAACACCTTTAGATGGCAAAAGACTGAAGTCCAAGCAAGTCTGTTTCAGGAATTATTATGGTTCAGCAATTCAACTAGGCATGGGAATTATAAAAGTTAAAAACCTAGATATTCAAATTATTTTCACCTAAAACTAAAATTACTAGTCTGCAATTGGGTATTTAAACTAAATTAATTTATACCTTCCTTTTTGCAGATAAAAAGTGATGGAGGTATTTTTTCAATTGAAATTTTTTTTTTTTTCAGAACCAGGGATTGATCTCAAGCCCTTGTGCTTGCTTATTCTACTGAGTCATCTCTCCAGCCCCTCCACTGAATTTTTGCTTTTTTTTTTTTTTTTTTTTTTTTTTTTTNGTTTTCAACAAGTTGGACTTCAGTGCAGCCTGCTTTTGGAGTTTTGTCTCAACTTGGTTTAGGGGGATGTGGGTTACAATCAAGGTGTTGTGTTGATTGTGAGCATACGGTAATGTTACAAATACCTTAAATCTTTTTTTTTTTTTTAAAGAGAATAAAAAATAGTACAAAAAACACATTAGAAGCAGTACAGATTTCTCTAAACCAGATGACAGGAATTCAATAGTGGTTGTTGTTTTGCATATTGTTGTCTTCAAATTAGCTGTTCAGACTATCAGATAGCATGCAAAATTGGTTTAAAAAATTATAAAAATTACAAAGGAGAGAAAAAATAACTTAAGCATTAACTGTTCCTTTCAATAGACCAGCAGAAATCAGCAGTACAATTATCCAAGCTGTCCCGTGTATGCACATATATATTTCCTTTTCCCTTCTTTCTTTTGTCCTTTCCCTCATTCCAGTTGTTCTTTCCCTTTGAACAATTTCTTTCCCTTTCATTGTATCTATTGTACTTTTCAAATTTTATTTATTTTGTTTATTTATTTACATTAGGGAGGCAATAGAATTTGTCATAACTAAATCTTGGAAACGACCTGAATGCACATCAACAGAGGAATAGATGAAAAAGAAGTGGTATTTTTTATACAATGGAGTGTTAGCTGTAAAAATGATAAACTGAAGACTTATAGGTAAGTGGTTGCAACTAAAAACTACACTTGTAAGTGAAAGTAGACCCACATGTATAAATCTCTTTGCACATAATATTCAGTAATTATTTATTATTACCATCATGATCAGAATTGCTATAACCAGTTTTTTTTTTTTTCTATCAGCCTAACGCTAGTTCACATGTGATCATCTTTACACAGCAGCGCTCTTCTGTCATTGTTTTCATTGTGGCCATTTGACTTTAAGATATAAAGAACTAATATAATATATTAAAAATTAATTTTTAACATCCATATTTCAAAATTTCCCATTAAAAATCTCCATTTAACCTTCATGACTCAGTACACTAATTGTGCTCCCACTTTTATGTCCACTCCGGCTCCCAGTCACCTCACGTTCCCAGGCCCTGACTCTCCGGGCAGCACCAAGTGGTGGCTACCTCTTTTCATTCTGGTTTACAAGTCCAACACATTTGTGAGCTTATTGAAGGTGCTGAGGAATCTGCAGAGTGAGGGAACATGCCAGTTTAATTCCCAGCGGTCTTTCTTGCCTATAGGATTCCTAGTCTCATGGATCTCTAGCGCCTCAGAAATATTATCTGTCAAATCTTAATTTCCCTACACTGAAAAGGACAAAAAAAGGAAGCGTACTGTTGGGTTAATAATTACTTAGGATCTGGAGAACTTTGAAGTTCTGCATTAGCTTCTAACAGAAGCCTTTCTTTTGGAGCGCCACCTTGTGTTCACAAAGAAGAAAAGCAGGAGATGTGATGAATTGTGATTCTGAAGTGAGGATGTCTTCCACACAGGGTGTATTTACAGAAGTAAATATACTGCCTTCTAAAGCTTTACACATATTACTACGTAGTTAATAGTTGGGAAAGTAGTTTATTTTTAATCATTTCAAATATGGGAAGATAAAAGTTTTATCCTACTTAACTGTAGTCCAATTGGCACTTTAATACATATGTGTACAGTCGGGATGTATTAGTTATAATTTTATATACACACTGTATGCATACTATATAAGATTATATATGATAGTCTGTTGGATTTCTTGGAGAAGTCTGAGTTCTCAGTCTCTACTCCTTTTTTGTGAAGTGTGCATGACTAATAGTACTTATTTTACATAATGCTCATCATAGTGGGACTAGAAATTTTTAGGAACATACAGAGGTCTTAAAATTTAAGTTTGAGGCTGACAAGATAGCTCAGCGGACTATGCACCTGCTTAGGCAAGGGCAGGGACCAGGGTTCAATCCCTATGTGCTACCATATGTGTTGGCCCTGCCCCCAGGCATGCTGAGCCAGCCACCCAGTCTGGTCATGGTGGCGCATGCTTGTAATCCCAGTGCTGGGGAGGCTGAAAACAGAAGGGTCACTCCAAGTCTGAACTATGTAGTGAGTTCCTGTATCAAATACATAAAAAGGTAAATAAAAAGAAAAAAAATTAAGTTTGATAACCACTATTTTAAATTATAATTTTATGTCATACTTTCTCAATTGGTAAATATTTGGGGTGAAAGCTTAACCAGCCCATTAAAAAGGTTATTTCCCTTTATTCTTCTGTTTGCTGCTTGGCTTGGGTTTTTCCTATCAGGTTTTGTATACTGTGTGACAGCTGTGCTTGTCTGTGTTAGTCTTATAGGTACAAATCCTTGTGAGCAGATTTTTTGCTTAGTTGACCTTTATTTTTATTTGCTCTTTGTATCTTGTGTTAACTGAGTTTGTGCTTATAGGAAAGGACTAAATAATAGCATCTTAACATATGGGACAAAATTTTACAGCTGTGTTTTCTACAAAATAATCATTGTGTAAGACAATGTACTTATTCTGATGAAAGCTATTATCTAATATATATTTACGTCTTGTGCTTTATCATTGGCTCAGTGTAGTCGACACCTTTTTTAAGTTTTTCAAGGTGAGTGCTAAAAAATAAAAAAGTATTTAAATCACATTTTGTTTTGTTTTCTAACAGTGTCTTTTGCATAAGATGACCTCTAAGTGGGTTTTGCAGATAGTTCTCTACTTTGGTTTGGAAGAACATGAAAAAAATTTTGCCTTGCTTTTAGGTTTTGCATAATTTTCTCAACACAGGTTACAAGGCATGTGAAGAGGATTTTTTTTAAAATTTTTAATTTTTAACTTTTTTTAGATCTCTTACTGTCAACTCCACCAGTACCAGGAGGTTGGGACAAAATCTTGGGTACATGACTATTCTTATG
Organism: Tympanoctomys barrerae; assembly: GCA_002564285.1. Lineage (NCBI taxonomy): Eukaryota > Metazoa > Chordata > Mammalia > Rodentia > Octodontidae > Tympanoctomys > Tympanoctomys barrerae. Next base: position 2,268 of record NDGN011312908.1, on the reverse strand, counting down.
GCTTGGGGTTCTGGATTTGAGATTTGCCTGTAAGTAGATGTGATTTAATTGATTCAACAAGAATACTTGCATTAGAAAAAATTGCATCACAGGAATCAAATTTACACATCAGTGATTTCCATGCCAGGATGGTGATTTATATGAAAGACCACTGATTGTGTAATCAAGACCCCACACAGTATTATCTGGAAAGATATGAAGCCTTTACTGAGATTCAGATGAGTAGGGGGCTCACTTCACACAGAGTAGGGCCAAAGTGACAAGTTCTTACTTTTTTTCTTTAAAATATTAGCTTGATGAAGGTACTTCAATTATTTATATACTTCCAATACTTTCTCACAATTTCCATACTAGAATTCACTCAGAAGGAGGCCAGTGTAAAGTGGTTTACTGCTGCTAATTCTTCCATCCCTAATCCCATTAAGCTGTTAGTTCCCAGAGAGCATAAGCGGTGGTAGACACTGTTCCCAAATGCTAAATGTTATTTAGTGAAAGCATGGGGTCGTTTGGAGTCTAAAGAATATGCTGTGTTTTTCAACATTACTGAACTCAATTTGTATCACCTTATTTGACCACAATCTACAGCTGACACTTTTAATATCTATTTTCATGCAGCTATATGAGGAATAAGAATTTCTGCTATGTTTTCATATTCCCTTGAACCTCGGTATGTAATTATACTGAATACATAAGCAGAAAGTTTATCTTGTCTTTTGTGTCAAGGAAAGAAAAATGCGATTTCTTAGACCCAAAAGATGAAATGTGAAGTAGCAAAGCTTCAAGTAGCAAAACCAACTTTAGAAGAGAGAAAGGTAGGTTTAGAGAGGATGAGAACAATGGAGTGCCTCAACCACAGGTGGTATAAAGTACATGTTCTAGTATATTTCTTGTCTTTCTGTTTAAAAATTTGCAGGTTTTCCTATTGCAAACCTATTGTTCATCTAAGTAAAAGGATTGTTTTATTAAAGTCCATTGTTTTGTCTCCATCTTTGGGTTCTGGATTATACAATGCTGTTCTCTGTCTTGGCATAAATAAGTTATTGTCACTGGAGTAACCTAGAATTTTCACTGGCTGAAATTCATCTCTGTATGGCAGATATTTTATATGTAGTATACAAAATACACATTTTATATAAATAACTAAGGTGTTTTCTTTGAGAGCAGATAATCTCAATGTCTCTAGCTGACAAGTCTATTGGGGGCAGTGTAAGTCTACTTGGCCGATTTAAGAGGCCTCTTTCCTCTTTCATTATCTCTTTTCTCCAGGGCGGACCCCCTGCAAGCACAACTCCAAGGGGGTCCTGAGAGCTTTGTAAACTCAGACCAATTTCTTGCCTTTGGAGACCTGAAAAGGGTGCCCCACCCGCTCCTCTGAAAAGAAGGATTTGATAGTTTCAAAGCTTTTAAATCCAAGTTCGAAGTCCCTAATCCTCACCCCCAGGACCCCCCACCTCAAGGTTTACGGACCCCTCTTTTCACACGCTTAGTGCTCTGGACTGGCCCTGGAACTCCTTGTTCCACTCCACAGTTACTGTGGCTCGGTGTGAAGAAGTCACCCAGGACCTGTGTTACTTCCCTTGCGAAGAAACAGAATTATCGTGAAAATTCGGGTGGAAATCCTTTCGTTTTTGTCCCCAAAATAAGGGAAGGATGTGCTTAACCATCCCTGGGAAAAAGAACTTTGAGAGGCAAAGGAGCGACCAGGTAATTTAGAAGAAAAACAGAAAGTGGTCTCTCACGGCCCTGGGCTTCCTTTGGAGTTGGGGGATTTGGGGACGCCTAGCCGGGTTGTCCGTGTGATTGTGGGTAAAAGAAATGGGTAGAACGGAGCTCGAGGCTTCTGGCATCCTTCCCTGATCAAACCCAGGTGATTTGGTGCAGGGCATTTTAATATTTTTTCCCTTTTGTGAGGTGGAACAAACACAACTCGGGCGCACCGCGGCGGCTCGGAGGCTGCCAGCCGGGAGGCGGCGGACGCACCAATCAGCGCGCGCCTGCGCTCTATATATACAGCTTCGGCGACGCCACCCCGCCACCGCGTCCTCGAACCTCAGAATGTCCGAGACCGCTCCCGCCGCCGCCCCTGCCGCCGCGCCCCCGGCGGAGAAGACCCCTGTCAAGAAGAAGGCTGCTAAGAAGCCTGCGGGGGCGCGCCGTAAGGCCACTGGCCCGCCGGTGTCCGAGCTCATCACCAAGGCTGTGGCTGCCTCCAAAGAGCGCAGCGGGGTGTCGCTGGCCGCGCTCAAGAAGGCGCTGGCGGCCGCCGGC
>NDGN011312904.1:9224-23926 GCA_002564285.1 Tympanoctomys barrerae | reverse complement strand
TCTGCTCCTTGATTACTGGTGACTTTAGCTGCTGGAGAAGACTGAGGGCCCTGGGCAGGAAGGGGCGGCAACCTCAGCAGAGAAGGAGGAGAGGGGGCAGGAGCTGCCGCGGGGCGGGTGCTTTATGAGATGTTGTGGTCTGTCACTTGTCCCCCACACCTGCCTGTGGCTTGCACACCATCATTCTGCCTCCATGAGGACTGAGGCCAAAAGATTAAGCCACCTGCTTAGAGGACATATCAGTCGGGTGTGGTGGTGCACACCTGTGATCCCAGCACCCAGGAGGCTCAGCGGGAAGGATCCCTGGGCGTTTGCAGCCAGCCTGGGCTGCACAGCGTGTTCAAGGCCAGCCGGAATTGCATAGTGAGACCCTGTTTTCAAAAACAAAACTAAACAAAACAGAAAAGGACACCCAGCAAGTAAATGGCAAACCCAGGACTCAGTCCTGTGTCCCTACCACCAAATTTAGCTGTTTCTTCCTCCATTTCCTCCTCCTCCTCCTCTCCTTCTTTTTCAACTCCTTATTCCTCTTACTCCTTTAACACAGGGTCTCCCTGTGTTGTCCAGGCTGGTCTCAAACTCTTAGGATCCTCCTGCCTCAGCCTCATCTGTGCTGGGATTATGGGAGATGTCACCACACCCAAACCAGCTGCAGCTTCTTGCTTTGCCACCACAGTATTCTCTACTTTTTCTTTCCCTTTCTTTGGTGCTAGAGACCCATTCCAGGGCTTCCACTATGCTAGGGAAGCCCTCTACCGTGGAGACACATCCTCGAGATACATCCTAGGGGCTCTCATTGGCAGCGAATGGAAAGTGTAAGAGAAGGTGTGTTACAGTGATTATGATTTAATGAATGAATGAAAGAATGAGTAAATGAATGAGTGAGCGTTACAGTGATCATGATTAATGAATGAATGAAAGACTAAATGAGTGAATGAACGAGTGAGTGTTACAGTGATCATGATTAATGAATGAATGAAAGAATAAACGAGCGAATGAATGAGTGAATGAACGAGTGAATGAATGATTGATGAATGAATCGCACAGGTATTGGAAAAACCTCTTGCAGTTTTCTATCAAACCAGCAGATGGCAGCAAAGGAACAGCCTAGCGAAAGGCCCAGGCGTCAGGATAGAAACTCTTATTTACTTATACTTCTTTTCCTGCATTCTGCAAAACAGGTACCTGTGATTCTTGGGAGGTGGGGGGTGGATCCCAGCCAAAAGCAGCACTAACTGACTGCAGCTTCCCACTTTCTGTGTTGACCTCTTCGCCCTAACTTGGAACCTAGAATGTCTCAAGAAATCAGGAAAAAACACCTGGAGAATTTTAATGTCAACCCTAAGCACCGCAGAACTGTCACAGAGGAAAGGCTGTGCCTTTGGGTTCTGGTCTGGTTGGGTAGACATGCACGATGTTCTTGTGACTTGCCTTCCAGAGTCCAGAGCGGAAGAAGCTTGGTGAGAGATGTGATTGAGGGCTGAGATGGGGTGCTGGGGGGCTGCTGGCGCCTCTGATTACATCATCTTGATGGGCTTCAATGCTGCTTTAATGCCAGGAAGATTGACATGCTTTGTGACCCCAAACACCCCAAAAGCACTTATTTAGGCTGCACTTGGGGGTGACTGCCCCCCCCCGTTCTACTTTATCAGAGAGTAGCCAAGAGGAATAAGGCCCTTCCTTCTTTGAACATCCGGGCATGTGTAGGATGCTTCTTTGTGAGTTTTCACCTGCTGTTGGTGTGTTTGCCTAAATCAGAAGCTAGAGCCCCAAAGCACAAAGGATGACAGCAAGAGGCCGGCTCTAACCTCTGCTTTACAAATTAGAGGGGTCTGGGGATGTGCTGGGACTCGACCCGCATGCGCGTCTTGGTTAAATGCTTACTTTGTTCTGGGCAATAAAGATTACAGGAATTATCTGCACGGAAAGACATGCACAGCCTTCACCTTGTTAATTTCGGCCTTGAGAAAGAGGTCTGGGTGACCTCGGAACCCCCGTGGTCCCCTTCTGAGAGGCCCAAACCTAGCTCCCAATGTCCAGAACCCCTCACTTCGCCATATGGCCTTAGTGATAAAGAACTAAGTCTTTTTTTTTTTTTTTTGCAAAGCTCCAGAAGAAAATGAAACCTTCCCCACACGGACTCCTATCACCATGATGTACAGGACAGCCAGGAAGTCCCCACCAGGACAGCCCTGGTCCCTCCAAGAAGCAGACCTCCCCTGTGGATCCTTTTACCCTTGATCTTGAGGTGGATGGTGGCACCTAGTAAAAAGGAATTTTGTTTTATGAAAAGCGCTTTCCTTTTATGATCTGTGACAGGCAAGGGAGAGTGACCCTGGCGACAGGAAATTAGCACAGAACTCATTGGGGGTGACAAGACCGCTCATAATCATTGGACTGATAAGTTAATATCATTATTTAATCAAGTAATTATACAGTGCCCGGGGCCCTCCCTTTGTCTAGAGTTAGGTTCAAAATGAGAAAGAGAAAACTGGAGATTGAGTCTTAAGTTAAATTCTACCTGCTTCTGCCATTTCTGAGGGTCTTCATTGAGCTGGACTCAGGTATCGGAGAATCTGAAGCAAACTTATGCACAATGACAAACTTCCTTGCATGAGTTTAGCGGCTGCCAGGGTCATGGCCAGAGAATGGACTGAGGGACAGTGCCCCCCAGGAGGCCCGGTCTTGGCTGGCTCCCTGTTGGAACCAGTTCTCCCACGGGGCTGTCTAGAGGGTGGTGGAGTGGGGGTGTGACGGAGACACTGATTCCTGTTCCGAGCACAGGAAGATAAAAAGCCACCTCCAAGATGCCCAAGCGGGGGGCTGGGATGGGGGTGCAACGCAAGAGTGGCAGGAAGGAAGTTCTCGCCCAGGGTCGGCTCGGTGCCTGTCGTCCTTGAGACAGGGACCTTTGGAAGAGAATGGGGCCCGCGCCCCTGGCAGGAAGAGCTCACGGCCCGGTGTGGTCATGCGGGCCTGGAGAAGCCACTTGCCTGGGCGCCCTCTGGGTGCAGTCCGCAACCGAAACCCGAGCCCGGGTCATTAGCGGGGAAACCGAAGTGGCACAGCGATCGCATTTCAAAAGCTCAAATAGCCGGGCTGACCGCGGCCCTGGGACCGGGTGGCTTTGGGTGGGGGGAAGCGGCACCCGCCAGGTTCGGAGGCTGATTTACGCCCCCTGACTTTTAGACCCCATTCCAGGGACTACACCAAATCCAAGATCCAGAACGCCAAGGCCGTCTGACTTCCTCCCAGCCGCCGTCCCGGCGCTGTTTGCACCCCTGCCGTCTGCAGCCAGAGCCCGGCCTTGCTTCTGGGTGAGTAAGCCGGGCCTGCGGCGCCCAGGCTGCACACTGCGTGGGTCCTGCGTGAAGGCATCTCGGGCTTCCCGTGGAATCCCGGCTGCTGGTGGCCGAGCCCTCAGCTGCCAGCTGGGGCCCAAGTTGAAGGAAGAGGAACTCGCCTCTGCCTAGCAGCTGGGCAGGTAGGGCTGAGCGGGAAAAGACCAATGACGAAGTTTGTGTCCACGGGCCCCCACCCGGTGCAGCCAGGGCCTTGATACCTGGAGCAGACAGTGCCGTACACACCAGAGACACAGGGACCCCCTGAAGCAGGATAGGAGAAAGCCTAGGACCGGCAAAGCCCTGTTCCACTCCCCAACCTGGCTGCAGAGAAACCCCGCAGTGTTGATGGCCACAAGATGCCTGCTCCTCCCCCGACAGAGGGTCTTCTTCAGTGCTCACCTACCGGGATTTTCAGATGCCTCCCCTAACTGGGGGGGAAGGGCCCGAACCATCTGGCCTTCCTCCCTCCAAGTGTTGTTTCAGGACTCGGAGAGAGGGGAAAGAGCAGTCCTTTCCCATGGCCTGACAGATTCCTGCAGACACAGACACACTCAGAGATTTCTCTGCAGCCGGGACCTGTGCCCCACAGAGCCCCACCATCCCTCCACCTGTGTGAAGAATGGTGATGGGTGTGTGCCCCGCAGATCTCGGTGTTGGACTTCTGGTCCCATGCTTCCTTGGGACAGCCTTGGGTGAGTGACTTGACTGTCCTGGGCCTCAGTTTCCTCCTTGGTGAGGCGGGCTTGAAGTCGTGCACCCCTTATCAGGTTCACCTCTGTGAGGTGCTCATGGAATGCCTAGCACACGCGCGTGCCCCTGCGATGCCAGCTATTTTTATGACGTGGTCATGTGTACTTTGAACACCCACATCTGCAACGTATACTTCTTGATTACACGCATCTTGATTATAAAACAACCAAGTGCACCTACATCCGGAACTGTCTTGTGCTTAAACTTCTAAATCCAAATTGGAAGAGACGTGTACAGATGCAGCATGCCCGAGTACAGGCGCATACACACTCGCGCGCGTGCACACACACACACACACACACACACCTTTCCTCACAGCTGCAGTTCTCGGTCTCAGCTCTAAATGCCCCCAAGTCACTCCTGGACAAGAACATGGACAGCTCTGTCCGAAAGACCTGATGTCCGGATCTCAATTACAGCTACACCCCAACAGCCCCTGTCTTGGCTGGCAGTGTAGGGGTCAAATTTGGAAACCTGGAAACCAGGGACCCAGATGACACAGTGGTGGCACTTACGCTGTACCTAGCCACTGGTTCAGGGAGTGGTCAGAGCACAAGCTGCCTTCATGGATGGACTTTTATTTTTTTATATTTTTAAGGGTTTATCCTTTGGGAACTTAAACACAAAGGGTGGGCCTGGGACCGTGAGGTCCAGGGTAATCTTTTGCACACTCACGTACACTCCCAGCCAGCACACACCCCTTGCTCCTTTGCTGGAGCCGGACGGAGAAGGGAGCTGAGGGTTGTGACCTCTGCCTCCGCCCCAGAGCGCCCTTTGACCCCTGCAATTAGCGCCCGGAGGTCAGCAGGCACCAGGACGCCTGCACCCGCAGCTCCGAGCCTGGCAGAAGGCGACCTCACTCCTCCCCTCAGAGTCCCAGACGCCAGGGCGCGGCTGGGCTGGGAGCTGCCGTGGGAGGGGGCTTAGATGGTACCCGAGACGGTCCCCTTCAATCTGCCGGTCTACAGGTCGCAGGGCTTGGCAGGCTGGTAGCTGACCACTGCGCGACCCATAGCCTGTGTCCCTGCAGATGCATCCAGGTTTAAAAAAAAAAATTCAAAATTTGCAGAAGTATAAAGTAAGAAAGGGAGCGTGGTTGCCCACGGGTAAGCTTGAAGTTAGAAGACTAGGCACTATGCAGGTCCACAGATTTTACGAGGAGCGATCGGCAAAATATTTGGAAGGAGAATTACCAGCGACGGCCCCCACGCTGGATTTCCGAACATTCTTTGGAAACTCAGAAAAGAGAACTGTTCTCATCTGCGGCCGGCATAGGAATTGAAATGATATCCAGGAAAGAAACGGTGGCCGCTTCCTCCGAGGAGGCCCGAGCTGGGGGTGGAGGGCGGCAGAAAGGGACACAGACACCGCGCCCGCTCCTGGACCCCGCGAGGCGCTGGGGTGCCGGCTGGACGCGGGCGTCGGGGCGCACTGGTGGAGCAGACAGATAGGTGGCACTCGAAGCCCGGGAAAAAAAGGCCAAGGCGCCGGCCCCGAGTGGCCTCGGCGGCCGCCGCAGCCACCATAAAGCCCGCGGCGAGATTGCAACCGGCGCCAGGTGAGTAATAGGCTACGAAATCCAGAGATTGCGAGCCCTTCACCGCTGCCCTCCCCCGTCCACCAGCGCCACGAGTTACTCATTAACATCACTAGATACAAATAAGATACCCAGGAGATTAGGACAAAAAAAGAAGGAAGCAAAGCCGGCCGGCCCGAGAGGCAGGACCCACCTGGGAGCGCTGGTCCCAAATTTGAGGGACGGGGTAAGGAAGAGGAATCTACATGCGGACTGAGAAAGAAAAGAAAAAAGAAAAACAAAACACTTTTTTTTTTTTTTTTTTTTTTTTTTTTTTTTTTTTTTTTTTTGGTCCATCTTGGAAACCAAGTTATTTTCCCCCCAGTTTGGAAACGTGTAACTGGGCGCAGCCCGCCGACTCCCACCTCCTCCGGCGGGGCCGACACGCTTTTACTTTGGGCACTAAAGAGGCTCCGTTCTGTGGCATCTGCTACGCCTAGTGCGCGCGCCCTGCAGTCTCGGGGCGCTCCGGGAGTTCTGGCCCCCAAAGTTCCCCGCCCTCCACCGCCCCGCCGGCTGTCTCCCCTCTGATCCCGGCAGGCTACGCAGGAGTGGCTGCGCGAGTCCCCACGTGTCTGGCCAGAGACGGAAGGGGTTTTGCCCCCACTCGAAAAGGTCTCGACCTCGTTCCTCTTCCAAGTACAGGGTGAGGCTGGGGAGGGGGTCCCTCCTGACCCCATTCAAGAGGCCGGAAGGTGACAGGGACTTGCGGCCTGGCTGTTGGTCTCCGGGTGGGGGAGGGGTTGCGGGTGAGGGAGCCAGTCGCCAGTAGGCTCTGGCTGGGTCTTTCTGTCAAAGTCTCCAGGATGAGCAAAGTTTAGGACTAGCCTATTGGCTTTACATCCTGCACCCCAACACACACACACACACACACACACACACACACACCCCTCCAACGCCAAGCAGGGTGGGGAGACTGAAAGACTGACACGACCCCGCCACTTTTTATCGACTATTTCAAAGATAGATTGAACTTTCAGAGCCAGCTCCACGTGCTGCTAGGACACTGGATAAAGGAGAGCGTTGGGGACCGTGCCTGTCTCCTGGGCAGCTTTTTCTTTGGAGGAGGTGGGTCAAATATGCGCCCTGGAATTACCTTTCCTTGGCGAGGGGCACGTCCCTCCCCCCTCGCGTGACACACACAAACTGTGTGCACAGCAGGAGCACACAGCAGCCTCTGAGTGGGTGCAGCCTGGCCCTAGCGCCCTGGAAGATGGCCAGGTGCGGGGCCCACAGCCCCGAGGGCACTGCCAGGTTGAGCCGAGGCCGGCAGCAAGGGTATCTGTGAATCTCCTTCCCAGCCAAGCTTACTGTGCAGTGTTTTGGACTCAGATCCCCTAGATCCAAGTCAAAAGGGAGCGCAAGTTTAAACCGAAAGAGCTCCCAGCTCGCAAGCTTACTTTGGGTCGGATTCCAAGCGGGGAGGGGGCACTGGCTTAGGGACCAAGGCAAAACCTTTTTCGATGTCAATAAGTATCTGAACTGACTGCTCTTTCCGAATTCCAATCAGGTCCCACTTGTGTCCGTTTTTGCTGCCTCATTTAAAGGAAAAGTGTTTTCAGATTGGAGCAGATCACGTCCCCAGAGTCAGGGACTTTTGTTTTTAGCCTTGTAACTTGAGTGACAAGCCGTTGTGCTTCGCTGGGGGCGGTCTCAATTATTTAAAGGCGAAAGGAAAGAGGCCGGTGAGAGAGACCCTGTCCTTCTCCTCTGCCACCTTCCCGGGGAGCTGTCAAATAAGCATTTAGAACGAGGCCCAAAGGTATTTCAATAAAAATTTATTGAAATTTCAGTGATGTTTTAAAGAGGGGGGAAAACACAGAAAACCAAGAAATTCATCGACAGCTAAACACAAAAAAGATAACCTTCATGGGCTTCCTAATGCCACAGCACCTAACTTTGAAAGTGTGAATCTCTCTAGGCACCACCTCGAAACGCCACCCAACGGATAACAGCAGTAAATCCCATTTGTTTTAAGGAAATCAGAGACTAGCAAATACAAATACAAAAGAAAAATTAGGAAGTCAAACCACAGCCCTTCCCTCCCACTGCAATCTCAGACCCCGGCCCGGTGTCAGATCTTAAGGAATTTCATGTGGAGCCAGCCGGCAAGTGCCAAACTCCTCCCCAGCTTTGGCTATAATAGGAAATAGCACTTTCCCTGCACTCTTGACATGGAACAAAAAAAAAAGAAGAAGAAGAAAAATAATTTCGCAGACAGCTCTTTCTGAAGGTGTGTAGGTGTCGGCGCAGGAAGTTTGTTTTCTAGTGGGAACAGCAATCCTCTGACCTGGAAATAAAAACCAACTAAAGGAAAACAAGAACAAAACCTGACAGTTGCAATCCTATTTACATAGAGCTATGTACAATTGTCAATAAATTAAAAGTTTAATTTTCTGAGCATTCATATTCCACGTATTTACAGGAGTTATCGAATAATTACATAAATACTTTGTCTAATAGTCTCGCTTCTTCTTTATTATTTTTTAAAACCTTGTTATTGCATACACAGAAAGGAGAACGAACTGCCAAGGAGGAACATGGATCCTGCTACAGAGCTTAGATAAAATAAATTCAGCTTTTTCCCCAAGCCCTTCCCTGGAAGTCCCCCATCCCACTTCTTTGGGGGGTTGAGGGCACGGCATTGAGAAAGGATGGGGTCGTTCTCTCTAAAAGCAAGCGTCCAAAATAAAAACCCACAAATACATGACTGTGGAACATGCAGGAAGAAGAGACCTACAGCGGCTCTTAAAAGATCACAACAATATTAAAAAGACACAAATTTCCTTAATATAGATTAAACAAGAACGGTGAGGGCCTGCCAGCCCTCAGCATCGCTGCCCAACAATTTACTGCCCCGCACTGATTCTTCACAAGTCATTCTCTATAAAGTTTTCAATCTTCACCAGCAGAATCATGTTCATGGATTCATTTGTCCCTGTTTAAAAATCTGTTTTTCTAATTTTTGTTTCCACTTGACAGAGCGAAGGAAAAAATATATATTTATATATAAATCCTCGCGGAGGGAAGATGGCTTTCAACACCTCCCCTCCTCCGGGGTGGGCCTGGCTACCTCTTCCTTCAGTCCTGGCTTCCAGAGCAGCCTCAAGGAAGTTGCTCTGGAATAAAATCCTTCTTACCCCACCCCCGCCCCCCACTGCTCAGTGCGTCAGCCGCTTCCTTGAGCCCCCAAAAGGCAAGCCAGATCCCAGACACAGAAACCCCACTGAGAAGACAGGGCCTGGGGCTCGCCCTCGGGGGAGGCCGGCGCCCCTCCTCAAACACCGCGGGGAGAGCGCAGAGCCGGCCTTGTGGTTTGTTTTACATCCCCAAAAAAGTGCACTGCAGATTCATTGAATTGGAATGAAGGTGCCCTGCCGGGAGGGTCTAGGGGGACCCGCTGCGGGACCTCTCGGGCTTGGCCTCCAGGCCGCTGACCAGCCGCTGGATGCTCTGCAGTTCGCTGGTGGCTGCCTCTTTCTCCGAGCAGAGTTTGGGTGACAGGGACACAGTGATGGAGGACAGCGTGGAGGAGCGGCTGTTCAGCTCCGAGCCCGAGTCCACGGCAGATACCGAGGCGGGACTGGCGGCCAGGGCGGCGGCTTTGGCATCCAGGGTCCCTGTGGCCATGGCGGGCAGCGCGGCGCCGAGGAGGCTGCCGCCGTCGGGGACTGGCACAGGGATGGAGTAGGGGCTGTAGCGCAGCCGCGGGCGCATGCTGTTCAGGCTGAGGAAGGGGTGGCGGTGCACGGAGCTGGAGGCCGCCGCCGAGGACGCGGCCGCTGCCGCTGCCATGTAGGTGTAGGGGTACGGAAACAGGCTTCCGAAGGGCGACATGGCCAGGCCCTAGGGGGAAGAGAGGACACAGCGCGTCAGCACGCCTGGCCGGCTGGACGGGAGCGTGGCTCCTGAGGGTGGGAGGCTGCACCTGTCCACAGAGCTGTCTACCCACTGCAGCAGCTGGCTGGGGGTGGGGGCACTGGGGACCTAGGTTGTCACAGATCATTTATTTCTGTCACTCTGGCCCTCCCCCAAAATTTCACTCCCATCCTAAGATTTTCCCAAGTGGAAAAGAAATTTAAAAAGAGGACGATGGGGGCGGGGCATCTACAGGAGCTCTTCCACCAACAGAGCCCCAGAAGCCATCAGCAGGCTAGTGGGTGACACAGGTGGGACACTGAGAGTCACTCAGCTCAGCCAGTAAGAGGCAGCAGCAGAGCAGATGGGTAGGGAGGGCTGTGCTCAGGGCCCCTTCCCCTCAGGCTCACCTGTTCCCTGGGAAAGGCTGGGGAGCTGCCAGAGAAACTGAGGCAAGGCGAAGCCAAGCCTGCGCTCCCCTCCCCCACCCCACCCCCCAGCCAGCCCTGCCTCTTGGCTCCAGAAGGGAGACGAATGCGCTTAGACAAAACAAAAGCCGAGCACCCGCAGAAAGTCCAGACACCTTCTGCCAGGCTCAGGGTGGGCTGGGCGGCCCATGCCTTCTCCCCGGACCCGCACACTGGCACAGCTGTATGCAGAATCCCTTAACCCTGGGTAGGGGCAGGGTGGGAGGCCACAAACCCCAAGGGAGGAAAAGCTGGAGAACCAGGACTGGACTCTCACTCAGGGACTCAATCCCTCCCCCAGGCCTCAGCCCCCTCCTGTCTGATTCTTGGGGGGGGGGGACAATGCTGTCTAGGACATATTTCAGGGACATTTCAGCTCCCAAACAAAACAAAACCAAACCCCCCAAACTGACAAAAGCCCTGGAAGTAACTCCAACATCAGCCTGCCTGGGAAAAGCCTCAGCTCCTCCAGGGATCGGCTGTGTGGCCTTAGACAAGTTCCTCAACCTCTCTGGGCCTGTTCCTCTCCACCTGAAAAGCGACGTCTAAAAGACCCGCTGAAGAGCAAGACACAATGAGCCACACTAGACCCCGAAGCCAGAAGAGGACCTGGTCCTCACTACTGGCTTCAGTAGGGTTTCATGGGGGATGGCAGATGCGCTCAGGTACCGGTGACAGAAGTGTCACATCCACCAATGGTCAACAGGTAACAAGAACAGGACTGTTATTTAAAACTTCCACCAAGGGGGCTGGCGGTGGAATGCCAAGCCAGAGTGGCGGAGGCGCGTGGCTGCAGAGGCCTGAAGGCGCAGCTTACCTGGGAAGCCAGGACGTGCTGCTGGAGGTGGAAGGGCAGGGTGGCAGCTGAGGTCCCAGACAGTCCCTGCGCCGCGGCGGCTGCTGAGGCCATAGCGGTGGAGTCTAGTCCGGAGACGCCGCCGGAGGACGCACCGGACACGGTAGCCAGCAGCGGCCCCATGCCCGCGGCCATGCTGGAGAAGGCACCGCCCATGGCGAACTGGCCGGGGTGCAGGAAGAGCGGGTGCCCGTTGAAGAACTGCTGGCCGGCAAGCCCTGGGGCGAAGCCGAGGCCGGGCAGCGGGCCCTGCAGGTGCGCGGCGGCCGCCGCCGCATCCGAGTGCATATGCAGAGGCATGAAGGCCTCCTTGCCGGGCAGCGCGCGCCCCTCTTCGGCCTTGGCCACCACCGCTGAGCCCTCGCGCCCCGGGCTCCTGCGCTCCTCGGCGCCCAGGCCGCGGGTGCTGGACGAGATGGTGGCCGGGCTGTGGCGCGAGTCCGGAGACGCCTTGTCTGGGCGTGCGTTGTCCCGGGCGCGGCCGCTGGTCTCGGCCCCGAAGAGGTGCAGCTTGAGGCAATCAGGGCTGCCCTTGTCTCGGCTCGGCTCCTCTGACGTGGTGGTGGAGATCTTGGCCGCCTCGCAGGTCTCCGGGACATGCTCCTCCTTGCTCTCGGCCTCAGCGTCGCTCTCGGCCTCGCTGGGACACAGGTCTAGAAGCCGGGGAGGAAGGATTAGCTTGGCCTGGGCCATCAGGAGTCTGCGCCCACATGGGAACCCACCTCGACCTCCTATTAGCTGCACAACCCAAGCGAGCCCCTCAAGCCTCTCCACACCTGTTTTCTCATCTGCAGAATGGGCCCAAGGGCACAGAACACCTTGGCTCTCAGATTCAATTAAGCCTATAATGAATTCAAAGCATTACACCCATCTTCCCCTCCCTCAAGCGACATCCCGCAAATCAGTGGCCCTTCTTATTATAATGACCTCACTTTTTCCTAAATTGAGCATCTACTCAGCTCCCACTGTGTGGCAAGGAGGCTGCACCCATTTGATTGCAAATTGACTTTTTAAAAATAAAAGCACTTGAATGGTTTCTGCCTAAATTGCTCTAAAGATCACTGCTGGGATACATTCCAGCTACCATCAGGGTCTTCCTTCAGTGAATGACCAAGGTCAGCACCTTCCACCAATTTGTGGGTTATTCTGGAAAGATCTATCTGTGAAACTCCGGACATCTGAACTGGCAGTGGCTCAAGGGAGCACTACTCCCCCAGTGTCCCTGCTCCAGGGTGGCTTCTGGGTGGGTGTCTCCCTCACTACAGAGCTGTGATAGGAGCCCAGGTAAATCAGAGTCTTGTGCTTTCATGGATATCCTGGGGGGGGGGTCGGACAGAAAAAAGGGGACTCTTTTCAGCTTAAGCCCTCAAGGACTGAAGACATAAGGGCTCTCATTTCGTTTCACTGAGGAATAGGTTTCTTCTTGCGGGGTGTGATTTCCCAAATAACAGGGCCTGCACTTTTAGACAGTGACCCATCTCCTCACCCACCCTGCCCCCAGCGGGTCCCTGGGCCCCCACCCACCAGCCTCCTGGTCAGCTGTGCCTGTCTAGTTGGTGTCTCTGCTCCATCCCCTGCTTTTGGTGGGTGAGAAGTCCCCCCCACCCCCCGCCAAAGCCCTTGAGGGGAAATCAGCACTTGCAGGTGGTCTTGGCTGGGGGAGGGAGGCACGTTGAGAAAAGAAAGGAGGAAAAGGGGGGACACCTTGGGCAACTTCCTGAGCTAATCCTGCAGAGAGGCCAGCTCCCCCCATTCATCAAAGAGGATTTGGGGAGGGGCTTCTGAGCTCTCCAGTGCTCTAGGAAGACCTGGTACACCTGACACCTTCTTTGACCTCTGGCTCCTGTTTACAGAGCTCAAAGAGGCAGCAGCTTCCAAAGGGGAGACCTGCCCATTGCTTCCCGCCCCTAGCATAGCCAGGCTGGGGTGACCCAGGTCCAGTCACAGTGCAGGTAGCCGGGCTCACCTTTGAGATTCGAGGTCCCTACAGTGGACACCGCTGGTGAAGAGGCCTGGGCAAAGCAGCTAAAGGTTGCGTGTTCACTGGAGGACTCATCCGAGGTCCCAGTCTCCTTCTTGTGTCGCTCATCAAACACTCGCATGGACTGCAGTGTGAGCTGCTTTCTGCGGCAAAAGCCCACACCCAACGTTACAGGGGTGACACAGAGATCCCCCTCTTAGCTTGCCTTGCCCTTTCCAAAAGGGCATCCTCAGCTCCCACTTAAGTTTCTGAAATCTGCTTGCCCTGGAGGCAAGAAACACAGGGCCTGGCATTATTTTTGACCTCCCTAACTGGGCCAAAGAGTGTGGCCTTAGGGCATGCAGGCAGGAAGGGTTTTGCTGCCTTTATTCAAGACTAAGTTATTAGGAAGGGTCTTTTGCTCCAGCTGTGAAATTTTGTCTAGCACAAGAAGAGAGAGGCTGGAGTTGGCTTAGATACAGAGCCAACCTGAGGGTTACAGAGGGGGGAACTGGGTGTCCAAGCTCCTGACAACAGCGCAGTTTGTCTGCAGCCTGCCCAGCTCTTGCCTGGCTTCCAAGGTCAGGAGGAAGTGGTTATTTCATGGCTCTCTCTACAGTAATCAGTTTTCCAACCCATTAATTGGAGTTCAAATTTATTTAGACATTAGAAATTATTTAATGTCCCCCCCCCCCATCCCCAGGGAATAGGCTAAAACTTGGGGGTAACATTTTGGATGTTAGTAAAAAAAAAAAATCTGAAGAGGGCTGGGGGAGGGGAGGGTCTCTCTCACAGAG
Organism: Tympanoctomys barrerae; assembly: GCA_002564285.1. Taxonomy (NCBI): domain Eukaryota; kingdom Metazoa; phylum Chordata; class Mammalia; order Rodentia; family Octodontidae; genus Tympanoctomys; species Tympanoctomys barrerae. The sequence goes on along the minus strand of NDGN011312904.1, from coordinate 10,318 downwards.
CTCCAGCTGTCTATTCAATGCAAAATGATACTGGACTCATGAAGGAGGGAGGAGGCTGGAGATTCCTCAAGGGGCCCCCACTCTGTCTGATGGTATTTGGGAGACAAGACTGCAAAAATTCCAAAGCATTTTGTGAATGAATGGCAGGGTTTTCCTAGAACTGGCCCAGAGTGAACTAAAATTAATTAACAATTCATTGCTATCCCTGTGGAATCCACTATTTTTCTTCCACAGACAACTATGATGTGAGCTGGTCAATATTCTCCGAGGTCATAGATGGAGGCAGAAAACATACCTGTACATGGGCAAGAACACAGCAAAGGGGGAGTGGACATTTTCCACCCACTCTTAGTTTGAGTTCTTGCCTCCCTCTGCCTGCACTTGCAAGTTAAGTTCTGGAAAAGTGGCTCATTTTATAAGCTGCCTACAAAATGACTAAGTTGTCTCCACTCACCTTTTTTCTCTCCTGCCATTTCCAGTGTCCCGAAAACCTTTTGCAAATGGGTTGTTGTCTATTTTTAACTGTGTTATCTAGAGGAGTAAAGACACAAGCAAGAAAGAGACATTGGCTTCAGTTTCTAGCATGTTTTTCTCAGGGGAAATTCCACCGGCACAACGGTCTCCCAGCTAGGTGCCTGCATACCCATAGAAGTCATATGGATGGACCTGACCCGGGAGAGAACGGGGAACCATGGCAGAACCCCAGAGCTGCTAAGAAAAACACCAAAAGGAGCTATACTAGGGCTTGTATGGCCCATGGCAGGTCAAGCTAAGGGTCAGTCTGAAATTGTCCAAAGGAAACTTGAGTTTTAAGTTTAAAACTTTGAGTTTTAAGTTTAGCATCTAGAAACGGAAATGTCCCCGAAAGTTGTCAAGAAAGACAACTGTAAGATTTGAAAATTATACATTTGTTGATATTTATATAGTGCAATTAATTATAAAATACATGAACACACACGTGTGCACACACACACATGTGCGGGCACACACACTCAGCAGACACTCTATCCAACCTTTTCTATAGATCTAATAAAATGATTTATGGGATTTTGTTACCCTTGTGCTGGAATGATTTTGATTTTTTTTTTTTTTTT
>NDGN011312873.1:0-12234 GCA_002564285.1 Tympanoctomys barrerae | reverse complement strand
GGTCCCTCAGGTCCATGGGAAGTTGCTCAATCATTTCCAAATAGTCCTCTAGGTACAACATCACGGCCCTTAGAGCTGGGGGAACGAAGGGGTCCAGGGGTTTATTTGTGTCACTCGCTGTCGCCGGAGTTTTGTCCCTTCCCTCTCCTCCCTTCTAAAATAAAGAAGTTAAGAGTAAAATAACTAACCCCCTTCCCAATTCAATTTCGCTTTGCCTGGAATAACTTTTTCTTTTTCTATTTTTTTTCTTCCAGGAATCGATCTCAGGGTCTCTTCGCTCCCAGCTCCCTCCTTGCCGTTCTCCATCCTCACGTCCACCCAGGACAGACTCATTGCTGGACTCTCCAGGCACCCAGCAGTGTCTCGGAGCAGGGGAGCAGGCTGTGGCAACCAACACAGGTTCATCACCAGAGACTGTCTTAAATAAATCTCCTGTGTCTCTCTGAAACATAACAAGGGCGTTGGCAACCACGAAGTGATAGGAAAGGGCTTAATGCTTTCTTTTAAAAATAAGAGAAGAGACTACTTTCCTTGTGTTTTTGAGATCGTGTGGTTGCTTTGCAATCATAAAGGTAGGTTGTCCATCTTCCAGTTTCTGCAGGAGAGTGGGGCCCTGACCTAGCAGCTAGCAGAGCTGCTGATAAGACCCCATTAAATACGAAGCAGAAATGGAATGGGCAGTCGGTTTTGGGGCACCTGGGAGCCCACTGTGGCCCAACATGGCAACACCTCTGTGCTCATGGAAGAGGAGCGAAGGAGAGGGGACAGTTTGCATCTGTCTTTGTGTGTTTGGCTGGTTAATAACACCATGAGTGTGATGGCCCACAAGCAGTACACGACTCTTATGTTTCTGGACTCCAGAAGGCCAAGGTCCACGTGCCCGCAGTGTCGGGCAGGACCATGTTGCTTCTTACAAGGCATCTTTTTATGTCCTCACGTGGTAAAAGGACAAGCAGACTTCCTCAGGCCTGACGTTAGGGACTTAGTTCTCCCAGGAGAGCGCTACTTTCAAGCCCTGACCACCACACACCATGAAGTGGAGGGAGGGGCGGGACCAACAATGGCGTGGGAACAGCATGAGCGGGCGAGATTTCACAAGTCATAGTTTATTTTATTTTATTTTAATTTGAAGAGTTAAAAGAATCAAAAACAAATAGAAAAAATGACAGAAACAGTAACATACAACAATACATATATAACAGATTTTTAAAACAGGGATAGCTATTAATAATGGTTGCTATATTATCTATTTTTTTCATTTCAATGAGAAAAAAGATAAAATAACAATGAAACAGTTTCAAGAAAGGTTAATATGACAGTTGCAATAATCAATATATTGCATATTGTTATCTTCCTAGTAGTTATTCAGAGGACAAGATGGAGCGATGATATCTTGTCTAAGCAATATTAGTACAAACCTTTCCTCTCAATGAATTAAGAGAAGGTAGCTGTATATCTATCATAACTATCCTGTATATACATACACACACACACACAGACCCCCCCCAAAAATGGTCCTTTATTTATATCTTCCTTTTTTGTTTTGTTTTGTCAGAGATGGGTGTTCCATTGCTGTCAGAGAAGCTGTATTTGGAGAAGTTGTTAAAGGACTTTTTCATACCTGATGCCAGACCAAAGATTGTAGGTGCTTGAATTCAGCAAACTAGCACAATATAGTCCAATATCCCATAACAGTAGTGGGTTACAAGCACAACTACAGTTCTCCAAAGTCATTGACGTGTGCTCTTTCAGCTCTGCATATTAATATAGTTTTACTTTTATGCCTCATGGCTACACTTTTCTGCTAGATGGTTAAGACCAAGTTAAAGCAAGACTTATATAACTAAAAACGTGACTTTTCTATCTGACAATTTTTTAATTGTATAGAGTTGATTAAAGTTCCTGCATGGTTTAAAAGACAGCAGGCCAGTGTAACTCAGGCTCAGCCTGCTTGGCAGAGCAGAGCTGCCTCATCAGATCCCACGGAGAGCAGGGGAGCTGAAATGAATTTCTGAGCACGGAGCTCTCTGCTCAGCTGCCGTGGGTCTCAGCCGCCTGTGGCACGTGGCTGCTGAACGTGTGTTTACCTGGCGACCAGCATCACCGTCATCTAAAGGCTTGGCCAACAATGCAGACATTTCAGAGTAGAATTTGCAGGATAGAATCTGCATTTTAACATGTTGCACAGCTAACGGCGGGCATAAGATAATCTGAGAATTAGGCTTTTATTAATTTCTAACTTTGTGCCTCAATAGAATCGTGAGCTCTTTATTCTCTGTGGCGTTGTGCACCTTCTCAGTAATCCTAGGCCCCTGTATGTGGGTAGTTTCTGTGTATGTTACGTAAAGAAGAAAGCAAACATTTATTTCCTGCAGCATCCTCGTATAGTTTATGTTCCTTATGTTTTGCATGTCTGAGCCAACAATGCCGTATGGTCTCTAGAAAAAAAATAATAATGTACATTCTTCTGTGAAAAGAAAACAAGAAATAAAAAATAAGCAAGCTTTATGGCCATAGAAATGTCTGACACCTGACCAGTACCAACTGTTTCTGCATAAGAAGATGAATAATTTTTCAAGAAGAATGTCAACATTGACTGCGTTAACCTGGAAACACTGGTCCCTTGGGGTAATAAATGTCTGCGATCTTGCAAGCTGAAGATATTTAGAAGAAAAAAGGAAAAGGGAAAAGGTGAGCAGGAAAGGGGAAAATGTGAGCATGGAAAGAAGTCTACGCTTGCCTCACAAGCAGAAAGGAAGTCCTCTAGAGCCGAATGTCAGGCATTCTGATGGACAACAGAGCCCTTATGCATTCTGGCCTTTTGAATGGACTTAGTGCATGCCTTAAGCAAAAATTCAGTCACTCCCACCCTTGCCAGGAAAGAAAACTGTAAAACAAAAATTTGTTTCATTTTCACAAGTGGGGGGACTAAAGTTCTGAAGAACTAAGCAACTCAAAATTCATAGCATTTAATGTTGAAGAAGCTTTACACGACCATTTGCCGTAATACCTTTTTTATTATCCAAGATGGCTTTTAAACAGAATACCAGATTTCCATTATCCAGATCCATATCTTAGAGTTCATTGAGGAAAACTTTAACACAAACCTGAAGTGTGCTAATGTACTCAGTCCTCCACCTGAATTCCTGGGAAGAGTCACAGGGATTTCATGCAGGCATCTAAAGGGTTTGGAGGAGAAGAGAGAAGTAACATGAAACAGAGCAGGCTGAGGAGAGAGGGACACGAAGGCTAAAGCGTTTGGGTGCAGTACTTCTGATGATATTGAGGAAACATTTTTCTTACACTGTGTACCAGAGAAGCCAACATTAACTGAAGCATACATTTTAGAATGCTGCTATTCTACTTGACATAAACTTGCTCAAAATAATATCAAATTTAAGAAAAATGCTACCTGATCTATAGTAACATGAAATACAAAGTACAATATCTCCTCCCACTGAAATAACTAACCAAAAGAGGTTAAATAGAGGAAAGCACAGCAGAAAAAATCTCTTCTGCTTCCATTTCCTTTCCATAAGTTAAGTCTCTAAAATGCCACTCAGGATCTTTATATTTTCAACCTGAAAACTCCACTCCACAACGCCGTGATGTACTTGGTGTGTATGGAATGTAGAGACCACTTGGATTGCTTTGTCTGATATTTACTTTGACTGTTAGCCAAAGTTTCATTCCTGCATTACCCTTACTTTTGCTGAAAATAATCAGACTTTTGCAGAAAAAGTTGGATTGACAGCCCAGGAGCCCCAGATCCTCTATGCATCAAAAAAAAAAAAAAAAAAAAAAGTAAAGAGAAAAGCAGTGAGACTGAGCATGCCTCCAGCCTCCAGCGCAGCCTCACTCTAACAGCTGAGTCTGTGGCTCTCCGAAGCCCTAGACATCATACATACATTCTGCTTTTTTTTTTTAATCCTCCAAAGATATCAGTGACCTGTAAGGCAAAGCACAATACTGGATTCAAAGGAACTGCCTAACATGCTGGCATGAAATGTGAATAGCACGTGAAATCTGCAAGTTGGTAACAGCACGTACTTGCCTCTACTTACCTTGAAATAAAACAGATTTGGGATGGATCAAGAATCAAGCGTTCAAAGTCCTCTCTGTGATTTTGTGTGTGTGCATGTATGTACACACATGCTGGCACACATGCATGTACAGGGTGACTGTCTACAGTAAGTTCTCAGATTTTCCACTACTAATCGGTTTTGACACTGTCTCATTGCTATTTGTTTCTCAATGAAATTATTTATAATGTATATATACATGTATATACATATATGATTTTCCATGTATTCAATCATCTTTTTCATTGTGCCTCTTAAGTTGCACAACCTCATATGTGGCCTGAAATCCTGTGGCTCTAGTAAGTTCCTAGTGAAGCAGAGGCAAACGGCCTATGGCTCACAGTTTGAAGGCAAGTGATGAGACGAGAGATGTTTGCCGCTGGTCAACTGTAGTTCTTCCCTCGGTTATTTTTAGTTAATCTCATTGTAGACATTTAAATATTACCTTGATATTGAAGCCACGAAATCTGTCATGGGAGGCACCCTTATTCTCTGCACAGTTGATATCGTCATGATGACAGCACTGATGGTGTCGTACAAAACCTGTGACTCGGGGTAATCTATATCTGCCTAATAAGTTTTCTATTGTATACGGTGTGCTGCATTAGCAGTGTTTGGTCTACCAGGCTGTAGAGAGAAGGACACTCAGACCTTGCCCTGTCCTTATACTTGGGCTACCTGTTTGTTGACACAAGACCTCTCAGTGGGCTGGAAGCTGGCACCAAGAATTTCCAAATGACCAGGATCTTTTGTCACCTTGCCTTCAGTTGAGTGTGGAGCACATTTTATTTTCCAGTATAAATCATGTACAGATACTAAATACCTATGATGAATTTGATCATTATTTATATATGAATTGCACCAATAGAGTTAACTTAAAGATAAAAATTGTGTCATTGCTTTAGCTTCATCTTTATGGTTGATTTCAAAATGCTACAAGTTCAGGTGAAAAACAGGCAACATGTCTAAATTTTTTCAAGTAGCCAGAAATAACTTCTTAGAGTCTGGCTAGATGCTGACTAATTCTATGCTCTTGTCCTAGAATCTGTAGAAGAAAGTCTTAAAGAATGGAAAGACATTCTTACAGGACATAGGTTCATTTTCTCCAACTAGTATGTATGCTAAACATTTTGTAGGCAAGTGGACAACATTTCCTAAACTTAACTTCCTCTGACATTTTTTTCAAGAAACATTGTTGAGAGGTGATTTTACTAGTTTAGTGCCATTTTTAATGTCATGCACCAGAGTTCTTAGTGATAATTAAAATTGAAAATGTCTCAAAGTTCCATGTGCCTGGCCTGACTTTCTATCCACACCTGCTGGTCAGGAGGAGCTGCTCAACCTTGATGCTGTGGCATTGATGCCTAAGTAGGCATCAAGGTTTTCACAATATATCCCCAGAGTAAGGCAAGTCCACTGCGGTATCAAAGGTGGCTGCAGAAGCAGTCAAACTCCCACCTCCACCCGCAGTAATGAGGAGTTCTGCGCAAGAGCCCAGCAGAAGCCACATGGCAGACCTAAGGTCATAGAAAAGACAGCTTTACAAAGAGGCGAAATCAGTGTTCACTCACAGAAGAGCATAAGTAAAATGATGACTTAAAATTGTTGTAATTATAAAGCAATAGTTTTTCTGGAGAGGATGTAGTTAGAAATTTGATTGTGCCTATGAAACATTATCACCTATGATTTTTACATCAACTATATGATAAAGTAAATTTCTTTGAGGAAGGAGGTGAGAGGAAAGCTGCTTCCCCTTGTGTAGAGATCGCTGATGACTTAGGCACCTACTGACTTGGAATGAATGATGCCGGCACAGTGGATGACATGGTGAGGACAATTAATAGCAGGTAGACTGTAGACACTGAGGAGAATGGGATCTGTTTCATTAGCTAGTATGTTGTTATAAAATATGGCTATGAACCACAGATATAGGGAAGTAGAGACTGACGTGACACTTGACTATTATATGCTAGAAAAGGCTTTCAGTATACTTACACAACGAAGAGTCCTTAGAGAAAAAGGCGAACGACTCCGAAGTAGGAGTGATGGACTGCCAGAGTTCTCCAGAGCACCATGGACAGCGACCGACAGGGCCGCAGTGTTGGCTGGGAAGAGGCTGCTCTCTGAAAACCAACCACAAAGTAGGGAGCAAAGTGGAGAGTCGTGCTTTTAGTGGCAGCAGTTCAATCAGCAGAGTGCTCCTGTGATGGTTTTGGAATTTCTCAGTCTGTTAGAGCACAATGATTTTCTCATAATAAAGACAAGGAAATGTAAGTGCTATTAGGAGAGTTCTAGGACATTGAGCAAATAGAATTAAAGAGTCATTCTTTGATCAATAATTGTAATAAATGGAAATGATGCCATCAATAGTTGTTTATTTTTCTTGAAAATTCCCATCTTTTTGAAAAGTCATTTCTCTTTCTTTGAAACTAAAAAAATAGTAAAATTGTCATGCTTTACTAGTGATTTTTTAAAAGTTAATTATAGCCTTGCCATCTTCTAGGTATTTGTGGCCAATTACTACAATTTGTTTGCAAGGAGAAAACCAAAACTAAAAGATCACAATTTTAACTTCACATTCAGGAAAGAAAAATCACTGAACATATCATTTTTCTACCACAGTCAATGCTAGGCTGCATCATTAATTACAAATTGATATTACAAACCTCTCTTTGTCCCCTCTTTATTTTCTTATATTTTGCCAAGTTCAAGTGAGAGTGGGCCCTAAACACCAAGGGCCCAATCTTATCTGGGGGTCTCGAGACACTCAGCCTGTTACTTAGATATCTGAGAAACAAAAGCAAAAGGCAGAGAAAGTGCAAAGGGGAGAATGCACCATTGATTAGAAGGTTCTTTCACCAAAAAAGGTCTCCATTCTTACCCACTGCTTTCATGTTAAGGTCTTCTAACAACTCAAGATGTGTCTTGCTGCCCTATAGCTGATTGAGTGCAACAACTACTTCATGTACACTTCCCAAATATAAATACCAACATGATTGATAGGTCAGGATTCAAAATTTCCCAGGCACCTTGCCCCACTCTCCCTCTTGGTTTCTCAGGCACCCTGCCCCCAAGAATGCCTGGGTTGGTCAACTGTGTGCATTCACACCTGGCAATTACTATATACATTAGTCACATGCCAAGATGTGCCTGACATGGTGCCTGTTTTATATATAGCTTCCTCTGTTATCATGAATGCCTCAATGCCACTCCAAAATGAAGTCATCCCTGGAAACAAGAGGCAGGCTGAAAACATAAGTATACCAGAATTAGCTCTTGAGGAATAGAGCTTCTCTTTATATTATTTATCTTTTCATGTTTTCAACCCAAAACAACTTCATTGGGTGATTCTGGAAAAAACAGGTGATCTTTGTCCTAAATCCACCAAGATTTAGGAAAGAACTTCTTCAAGTCTCTTGACGTTGTTAGAACTCCTGACTTTTCTGAAAAGGAGACTTACATTAGAGCTTTGGTCTACTGAAGTTGAGACCCATGCAGTAATCTAACCAAAGTATTGGGCTCCTGTCTGGGAATGTGAGTTTTTGTGTGGACAAACGTATTATGGAAACTTTAATTTCCTGCAACCCATTTGTGATCCTATCACAAGTTCAACTGTAGTTCCCAAGAAAGAAAGATTCAGTGCTAACCTCAGAAACCTGCTAAATGTGACCTTACATGGAAAGAGTCTCTGCATATAGAATTCATTTAAAATGAATTAGAGAGAGAGAGAGAAAGGGAGAGGAATATCTAATTCTACTGAGTGCTATCCTGGCAAAAAGAGAAGAGACACAGACAACCTGGGAGAAGCTAGGTGATAACAGAGGCAGAGATGAGATTGGAATTCCAAGTATTTCTAGAAACCACCAGAAACTAGGAAAAGCAAGGGGCTGTCTTCCAAGATAGCCAGAACTCTCACCACACCTTAAGTTCAGCCTCTGCCTCTAGAGTAATTAGACAACAAATTGCTATTGCTTCATACTTCCTAGTTTGTAGCCCAGTTTTATGGCCATTCCAGGAAGCCATGGTGAGAAAGCCAAAGTGAGTATAGGGTCTCTTGTATTGAATTTACGTTTTCCATCAGCAAATTCTATTGACCTCATCTACAAATTATGCCTAGATTTGGACCATTTGTGCCAACTCCCACTCCAGTTCTCTGGCGTAGTCTACCACTATCATCTCTACCTGCAGTATGGAGCTATTCCTCTTGCTTAATCAGCACTAGGTGGCTGCACCTCTGTTAATTGCTAATAAATGTGACTTTCTCTTTCCCTACCCACCTTTTCATTTTCATTCCTACTCACTGAAACTCAGTGCAGACATGCTTTCTTGTTCATGGCATTTGCATGATCTCAACCAAGAAACAGAACCAGGAAACAGGGCTCTTTCCTTGTCAGAGGTGTCAGTGAAGCAGACTTTCCCAAGGAGCCCTAGTGTTCTCTGGTTCTTATCTAATGTGTCAGCCAGAGTCAAGGCTCCTGAGATACTGCATACAGCTGCTTCCACAGCCTGCAAGTTTAAGCCATGAAATGCAACCCATATGCATTCATTTATGTATCGCCTGCGACTGCTCTGCTTTGAACAGCTGAGAACTCTTGGTCATACCACACACTGAAAGACACACACAGCTGGAAACATTATCTAGACACGTACAGAAAATGTGCGCTCCCCATTCAAAGCAATCTAAGATCTTGTACCTCTGTGCACTGAAGATCTGGGGCCTGCTTTAAGGACTTACATGAGGGCCTACACCTACCTACCTCTCCTCCTCAAATCCATTCGCTTGGGGAGAGACTGTTCCTTAGCTGTTCACAAGATGTGGGCCATCATTGGAAAGGTATTGTGGGGCAGATTATCTCTGCACCTACAATCTACTCTCTCCTCCCACAAGGCACAAGACCCCTCTGTGTTAGCTCTCCATTGCTGTAGCAATGCATCTGACACAGACAATTTAAAGAAGCAAAGATTGCTCTGGTCTCATGGTCTGAGAGGGTTCAGGCTGTGGTTAGCTGCCTGCATCTCTTTTAGATCCATGTGAGGCAGACACATCATGGCCAACTGACAATGGTGGTAAGCTGCGCATTTTGGTGTACAGGAAGTGGAAAGAGCCCAAAAAGGACCAGAGACTATATATATATATATATATATATATATATATATATATATATCCCAAGTCACGTCCCCTATCCACTTCCTACAACTAGCACCTACCTCCTATTCTACCACCTACCAGTAATGCCAGAAAATTGTAATCTCATCAGTGGAAGACAGTGGGTTACTACACTGATGAAATTAGTGGGCCAACGAGATATCTCAGTGGACTAAGCACTTGCCCTGGCAAGCACAGGGACCAGGGTTCAATCCCACATGCTTCACTGGTGCTGCCCCTGAGCACGCTGAGCCAGAAACCCAGTCTGGGCATGTTGGTGCATAGCTGTAATCCCAGCACTGGGGAGGCTGAGCATAGGAGGATCACTATGAGGCCAGGATGCATAGGAAGACCCTGTACCAAATGCATAATTTTAAAACAAAAAAGAAAGAATTCAGAGCCTTGTGACCCAATCACATCCTCAAAGCCCATCAGCAACAATCCTTCAACACAGTGAGACCTGATGGGGAGCCATTATGGATCCTGAACTTAAAACACTCACTGGAGGATGGATCTGGGAACAGGAGAAGAATGCCACTCCTATGTTGCCATATTCTGGTGAAAAACTCTACAGACTCCAAGAATTCCAGGTGTGAGCTTATCTTTCTTGGTTGATACCGATGCATAGGATAGACCACATTTTGTTTAACCTATTTTAGGGTGGTATAAAACTTCATACATATGGATATAAGGAATATGAGTCTGTATTGGACTAATGCCCTAAACTTGTGCATATCAGTAGGTTTGTGTAGAGGAAGAAGCCTAATAGATTTTAACTTTTGTTTTCTCTAAATTAGATTGGAAATTTCATTCAGCAACACAGGTAACCCGACATGCCTCAGCACAGGCATTGTATAGCAATTATAACTTGGCAGGTCTGGCCTCAGAGAAGTGAAATTTGAGCCTTTTGTACAACCCCAAGAGTCAAGTCATTCATTTGCCTTACCTCATTGTGGTTAAAGTTTATAGCAATTGATGTCTAGCAACACTGGAACATGTTTAGCTTCAGGATGAGGTTTTAGAAGTCCATAAATGTTCATTAATCTTAATTGATAAAAATTAGGTTTAGAGAAAAGATGGCTTTAGTTCCCCTCAAATTAACTTGTCATTTTTCTGACCTCAGAAGGCCTTTCACTAGCCCAACAGAACCTGCAAGGTGATTTGTAATCCTGGACATCTTCAGTAATACAATATGCCTCAAGTCTGAAGACAGTTTTACATCATTCTTTCTTCTCTGTTTCCCAATTCAACCATCAAGTAATGTTAGATACAAATCACCTTGATTATTAGGCATGTATCGAAACACCAGAATTTGACAGTAACCTCCTTTACAAGCTTTCCTGTTGAAATATTCCTAATATTTGCTACTGGCAAGAATCCCTGCTAAGTTCTTGACTCTCACAACTTTAATTCGACAGATTTTCAATAAGGGCCTTGTGCCAGACTGTGCACATAAGTAGAACTCTTAGCTATGAACCAGTGAAGACATGCTCCATGTAGATGCAGATCACACTGCAGTGGAGCTCTGGCCATTGGCAAACAAGAAACGAGGCAAATATTAGTACAAACAACACCTACTTGAACTTTCCTACAAGCGAGGAAGGACCATGAAGGGATTATAGGAGACGAATCTGTCTTAGCTGCCAGGAGGGGCAGCGATCACAGGAAAGAGGAAAGAACCCATGAACTGAATGAAGGCCACTGTGACAACAGAGGAATAAAGTAAAACTGGTGTCAAAGACTAAAGAGTCGTGTATGACCCAGATCAAAGACAGTCATTCACATGCCATTGGGACACGGTGGCTGTAATGTATTAGATAAATATTTGCATATTATTGTTCATCTGGCAAAATCAATAAAGTTGTGCAAATATTTACATATCAGAAAGGAAGCTTTCCAGCGGTGACAACCTTCCCATGAGAACATGCCTCTCTCAAAAGATCTCCTTCATCCCTCTCTGGAGAAGAGGAAGCACAAGAAGAAGCGCCTGTGCAGAGCCCCAGTTCCTGCTTCCTGGGCGTGGAGTGCCAGGACGCTATACAGTCACCACAGACGTTAGCTTGGACGGTAGTTCTGTGCGTCGGCTGCTCCACTGTCCTGCGCCAGCCTACAGGAGGGAAAGCAAGGCTCACAGAAGGAAGTTCCTTCAGGACGAAGCACTCACAGCACCCTCGATCAAGATGAGCGGGAGGCCATCCCAATAAACTCATGTTGGATATTTAAAAAAAAGAAAGGGAAGCAATTTTACACTTTAATAATAAGACAGTCTTAGTCCTGCGTGCGTGTGTGTGTGTGTGTGTGTTTATTAATAATAATAATGGAACTCTTTCCGGGGGGAGGGGAGAATAATATTTTGATTGATAAGACTTCAAAATTAGTGTTTTCTGTGGCCAAAATCATCACATTTTATGTATTTGCCTTCAAAAAGTCTTTCTATTTGATCCCCCGGGCCTGCCGTGCCAGCCCCACCCCCGGAGCGCGCTGACACTGCAACTGAGACTGGGCGTGGTGGCACGCATCTGTAATCTCAGCTCTTGAGAGGCTGTAAACAGGTGGATCATTAGTTGGATCTAATAGTGAGACCCTGAACATCCTATAGACCCTTCTCTAAACAATACAATACAAAACAAAACAAAACAAAAACAACAACAACAACAACAAAAAAACCTCTCAGAGGCTTAAGTCAACACCCATTTGTTAGGCCAGAATTCTGCAGGAAACCAACCATGGTGTGGCTTGGTTCTCTGCTCAATAGCCAAATGATGAGGACGGAGTGCTGAGCAGAGCCTGGGGAAATTTTGCTTTCCAGATTGTCCCAGTTGAGGAACCTTTGGGGAAAAGACGACTTTGTGCATTCTTGTAGCCTTTGAGCTGAGAGGGAGTCTCAGCTCATTCCTTGACCTATGACTCAGTCTACTCAGGCCTAGCCTGATACTAACTCTTTCTTAGTCAACTAAGTCGTATTGCAACTTAATCTACAGCAAAATCCTCAATAAATACACCGTC
>NDGN011312850.1:0-11606 GCA_002564285.1 Tympanoctomys barrerae | reverse complement strand
AGGAGAAGCTGTTATCTGCTGCTTTGTGTCCCAGCTTTCCAGGAATTTGCAAACAGACAGCAACCCTCCTCCTGCTCAGGCCATTGTTCCCTACTCTCTTGGGACATCAGGCTTTTGTCTCAAATCTATATCTCTACATATTACTCTACATTTGACTAAAATCTCATTAATAACAACACCCAATAAAATAGCTAAAATCACTTTCAACCCTCATTTTGGAATACACCCAATTCTTCTGCATGGCCACTAATTGTTCTGGCTGCCACCTCGTCACGCAGTATACAGTGGGTGTGGACAGCCCTGAAGTTTTCTCTGCTCTCTGAGCTGTCCTTCCATGGAAACTTGGGGGTCTCAGAACTGATGTGGCACACAGGTTCATTCTCTGATGCTCACTCCCCAAGAGAAGGCCTCACTTTACATCCTAAGGCTCAATAAAATCGAAGTTTTCCTTCTTAGTAGGAAATTACTAACAAGCAAACACTGGATTCTCAAAGGATTTCACTTACACCATCTATATTTTTCCACTTTCACAATGAAGATGAAAACTTTAAAATAGTAGCTGTTCCTTCCCAAGGCCTAATATAATAACATAAAATGTCTTTCAAAATTATATCGCCAGAGGGCCGGCCAAATAGCTCAGCAGATTAAAGCACCTGCAAGCAGGCACAGGGACTAGGGGTTTGATCCCTGGGCCTGCCATGCCAGCCCTGCCCCCCACCAGGGCACACTGAATCAGTGATTGAGACTGGGATGGTGGCACAGGCTTGTAATCCCTGCACTTGGGAGGCTGTGAACAGGAGGATCACTATGAGTCCTATCTAGTAGTGAGACCCTGGACACCCTGTAGACCCTTTCCTAAAATACAAAAAAAAGGTGAAGCCATATTAATATGCTGAGCTGTAAAAGGCTCAAGTCAACAACTTTTGACATTGTCAATCATTTGGATAACCCACTACTATTATAGACGACTGGACTATATGGGATTACTTTGTGAATTCATGCATCTACAATATATGAATGGCAACGGAATACCCTTCTCTGACAAAAGTAAACAAAAAAGCGGGATATAAATGAAGGTCCACTTGGTAGTGAAAAAAAAATATATATGTATAAAATAGCATAGATATACAGCTACTTTCTCTTAATTCAATGAGAAGAAAAAATTGAACTAATAGCGTTTAGACAAGATATCATGTCTGCATCTTGTACTATGAATAACCACTACAAAGTCAACAATATACAATGTATTAATTATTGTAACTGTCCTACTAACCTGTTTTGAAACTGTCTCATTGCTACTTCTTTCTCAATAAAATTAATGTATTAAAAAATTGATTTGAAGTATTGTTTTCAGTGATATGTGAAGGGTTATTTTCCCAAAAAAAACTAACTGACCCTGACAAGAAGACATTCTCCCAAAATGGAATTAAAATGGTAGTATCATCAATCAGGTAATTATCAGACTGTGAAATGAGATCATATCACTATCCCAAACTGGTACAGAAGACATGAGTTTTTGAATGTATCTCTGAAGAAGATTATAGGTAAACTTCTCAGCAAATTCATTGAAAAATATTGTAAATATATTAAAATGAGAAGAGGGCAAAAACTTACAAACCAACAGACCAAGTTTATATCCCAACTACCCTGATCTTTCAGAATGAGATAAGTAAATCACTCAAACATGCTACAATTCAGGCCCCTGGTCAATAAAGCGCACATGACAGGGCAGAGATCTCTCAGTTGTTGAACTCAGTTTAACCCAGGTCATGTGTAAACACTGAAAAGTTTTAGAGTTGAACATATTTTCCCATAATAAATATCATAAAATTAAGTATTACAAACATGAATTCATTTTTCCAGGACTTTCACAATGATATCTGTATTTCTACCATGGGTATCCTCTTTTTCTTCTTAGCTTTACTACCAGTTTTTCCTCTCTTTGAGGCATGGTTATATTTTATGCAAAGGAAGCACAACAAGAGAGCAATGTTGAGTGCTTTGACACACTGACATGGCGTGTACATTCCTGGATAAAAGTGGGCCTTAGACCAACATGTCACCCCTATGTCACAGCAAGACATGGCTGTGACTCACTCTCAACCCATACAAGTTTTTTCAAGTCAGATTTTCAGTTCAACTATCAAGCAAAGTTATAAACACTGAGCAAACTTTTTCCACACTTTGCTATTCGAGTAATGGAAAGTTGGAGCTTAGAGCTACTTGATATCACTGTAATTGCCTTGAAAAGTATTTATTTGTGATATCTAAATGAGAGATTCAGCTTTTAAAAGAAAGCCAAATACTTACCTGGCAGGGGAGATACCATGATCATGAAGTTCATTTTCCTGGGGACAGACTTATCCATTGCATTCTGGATGTGCTGACCCCTGTGATTTCCCCAAATGTGGGACACTCGGCTGCATGATTTGTGGTAGTGGGGTATTGATCTCATCTTTCCCCCTGTAAAAATAAACAAATAAAATAAAACAAATCTCATGTTTGTATTAGTCAGCAGTTCCCATTGCAGCCGAAAGCCACACCTGAAGGAGGACAGGTTTCACATGGCTTGCACTTTGTACATCAAGTGTGTGATTGGCGGACTGCAGGGAAAGAACATCACCATCACAGTGGGAAGCCATGCAGCACAAAGCTGCTTAGCTCATGGTGGCCTGGAAGCAGAGCAGAGGACTGGTGCAGAGAGAAAGGAGCCAGGGAACAGACACAGCACCCACGGTCACACTTCCACATCCCACCCAGGAACTCCAAGAAATGCACCTTCGCTAAGCTCTGGGCAGCTGGCAAGACAGTCGAATTGACAACCCACCTCAGCCACTGCCATGTTCTTATCTCTTTCCACAGTCATACTGTTCCTTAGAATAAGCCATTTTGTGCACTTGATATGGGCATCCAGTTTCAATCAGAAAAAGCAAAACAATACTGCCATCATATTTGTTATAATACTTAGTAGATACTTGACAATCATCCTCTAAGTTTTAACACAAAGTCAGAGCCACAATTACTGTGTCCACCTTCCATACTGATTGGTGACAATCTTGACCCTCCTCTTGGGCAATTGTAATCAATCCAAAGCAACACTATAAAATTGAACTACTTCATATTAAAGAACACGGAATCAACGAGATGTGAAAGTTGTCAAGTACCACTAAAATAAAAACATGTAAAATTAAGACACCATTGATAAAACTACTAATGCTATCATCCCCCTAGAAGCCAAATTGATTTCTAGAATAAAATTGAAATTCACCCACAGAGTTGGGGAGTTCTCATGTCAGCTCGAAGTCCATCTGAAGACAAGTTGTTATAAAATGAGGGATCTGGCAAAAACCTGTACTTCTTGCATTTAGGAAATAGAATTTAATTAAGTTTAATCTTAAATTTAAATCTTAATTTTCCTGTTTCTAACAAGTATGGAGAAGCACTGGGATGTGCCAAGTCCTTTATGTGGAGAGAACGCAGGCTGAAGCCAATACTTCAGCCCACACACAGGGCATGAGAGGGCTGGCCTGCCTCATGAGAGAGGACAGATGTCCACTGCCCAGCCTAGAAGTTTTAGATGTGGCTGTAGAGGAAGGCAGAAAAGGACAAGGAGCACTCAAACAAATAACTGTTGTACTGTGCTTCTGGAAGTTTTTCTTAACATGGAGGGGAAAGAATAGAAGTTTGGATTTCTTGCCAGGTAGCTAGGATCTTCTGATTGACTGCTTTGATTGACTGACTGATTGATTGATTATAACTTGATATCTGATTGGTTGATCATAACTATATCTGAGCTGAAACTAACACACACAACAGAAAATAACTGGAAGCACAAAAGACCAAAATTAAGAGTGAGTGTGAGCTGTGTGCAATTAGAGATGTGGCAGATTCTCCTACCACATACCCTTGACCATAACCCCACCAGATGCTCACCTGAAAGGTTTAGATGCACATGGCATCTAAATATGTACTTGCACTGCTTTCAAAATCTATTTATTGTGTTTCTCTTTCAAGGGGCAATATTTGAAATATTAAACAATTTAAAAGGTATAGACATAAAGTTTAAAACAGTTATTCCTTCTTGTCATAAAAATTCTAGCCTTATCCATCAATCTTCTATATTACCCTTTCCAAAAAATTCATTTTTATCCCTGATTTATCATTTAGCAATGTCACTTATAATAAAAGCTGTTTAAATAACATTTTTACTAAACAGTATATTATAAATATCTTTCTAAATTCTTTTCATTTTTAAAGAGTTCAAAATAGTATCAAAACAATAAATTACAGATCATACTGAGTTTCACTAAAACAAAATAATATGACAGTTTTTATTGTATTACATAGCGTTCTCTTCAAGTTAGTTCCTCAGATTACCAAATATATGCATGCAAAATTGGAAGAAGAAAGAAAAAAAGACCAAAAAACTTATAAGAAATTCAGGGTAGGGGCAGCCAGATAGCTCAGCAGATTAAAGCGCCTGCTTAGGCAGATGCAGGGGCCAGGAGTTAGATCCTTGGCCTGCCATGCAGGCCCTGCCCCCAGGGTGCACTGAGATGTTGATCAAGACTGGGTGTGTTGGTGCCTGCCTGCAATCCTAGCACTTGGAAGGCTAGAAAACAGGAAGGATCACTACAAATCCAATTTGTGTAGTGAGACCTTGTACACACTGTGTAAATACATTTTTAAAAAGAAAGAAACTAAGGGCTGGTGTGACAGCTCAGTGGTCTAAGAGCCTGCTTGGCAGATACAAGGACCCAAGTTTGATCCCCTGTACTGAATGCCATATGGGCCATGGAACCCTGGGCCCCATGCCAGCCACAAATCCGAGTGTGACCCCAGCACTGGGGAAGCTGAGACAGGAGGATCACTATGAGTCTGAGCTGTGTAGCAAGACCCAGTAACAAATAAAGACATAAACAAAAGATTTTTTTTTAAAAAAGAGAGATTAGAAAGAAAAAGGAAAACAACTGAAAAATGAAAGACCCTTTCCACAGACCAGCAGAAATCCACCGTACAGTTGTCCAAACCATCCTGCTTGCATGCATAGCTATATCTCTTTCCCCTACTCCCTTTCCTGTCCTCATCTCAGCAATTTCTTATTTTGAGACAGGTTCATTGCCTTTCAGGGCCAGGGAGATAGCTCAGTGGCATAAGCACAAGGTCCTTTGTTCAATCCTGGCATAAAATAAAATTTTAAAAAAGTAAAAATAAAAACCGTTAATAACTTTTAACCACCAGACTGTTTAGGACATAGCTCTTCATGCAAATCATTTTGCCACGCCATTCCAATCTTTAGCGTTTCACTATTTAGCTCCAATAACTTGTAAAATGTGAACTCTTCTTCCAGCAGGTTTCCAGGGTCATAAGGCTTCTCACGCAGGTATACCTGCTGTTCTGCCCTCCTTCCTGTACAGAGAAAGGACTGAGGCTCACAGCCAAGAAAACCTCCATGTTTGGTTAGAGATCCCAGCCCCTCCAACCATTTTCTTCCACATCATGCCTCTGTGTTAGATTATGTCTATCTGTACCTGTTGGTGCTTTCAAATATATCACCTAATTTAATCATCAAAATTACACCAGGAGAGTATCAATTCTATATAAGATGGAAAACCCAGAAATACAAAATAAAATAATATGCCTGAATTTTTTTTAAAAAAACTGGCAGAGGTAAATATACTTTGATGTCAATGATGTAACATTTCTTTATCCATCTACATCCAAGATTAGCTTCATGTGAGGTGACGATGCTGCAGAATTCACTGGTCTAAAGGTTGTATCAGTGTGATGCTCTTAACGCCATAGTATGACACACGCAACTGTCAGTTTCCTCTTTGGGATGACTGAATGTACCTCTGAACTTAGCATGGCCTCATTTCTCTAAACTGAAAATGTCTCCGTGTGATCCTGCGCTAGCTGATGAGCCCCACTGTCTTCCCCATGCCTTGTTTATGTTATCCATGAGCTGTAGACCCCAGGGCCAGTGAGGCCATCACCTGTCGCTCCAACATGAGAACAGCTCTCACGCTGTCTCTCCCACAAAATGAGCAGTGCTCGAGTCTGCAGTGAGGCAGCTCCTTGCTGCTCTTCCCATGGAAATCCTTCCTGTGCTCCTGGAAGGAGAATGCCTGCACCTGCTGTACTTTGCTCAGCCAGCACCACCATCCATGAATATCAAAAAGAGCTTGTTGAGATGAATCTCATTTTCTTTACCCTTCACTTCCTTCATGGTTTTATCAAAAGTGTTCCGTTTTATAGACAAGGCTTGTCTGAAGTGTGTTCTGTTTGGTATGCACTATTGAATTTAAAAATTCTCTTTCCAATTGCCATGACTTCATGTATCAAGCCAATGTGTCTCTTTTACCCTTGAGGTGAATATCTTCACAAGAGTACCCTTGCCCGTCAAGGATATACCTATCAGGAAGCCCATGCATGTGCTTAAACATGTTTAGGCTGCTCACAGGCCAAGCTCTTAGGACTCTAGTTTCCTGTTTTTGAATGTCTTAGTGTCATATAACAAAAGTTATCATGTTTGATTGAACAAAGAAAATACAATTATGAGCTACCTAGTGTTATCTCCATCTCCATGGCCTAAGAACACAAAGTTCTAAATGAAAATCAGTGAAAGGGGGAACATGAAGGTACTCAAAAGCTAGCCATGGCAATTGATACAGCTCAGTGTTATTTTGAATGTTTGGTGTGTGGAAGCACTGCCTTTAATCCTTAGCACACGCACACACACACACACACACACACACACACACACTTACTCATTTCTCTCTTCTCAAGACCTTGAAAAGTGAGGCCTTCTCTAGTTTCCCAGTTTTTTTTTTTTGGTGGAACCGGGGATTGAACTCAGGCCCTTGTGCTTCCAGGAAAGTGCTTATTCCACTGAGATATCTCCCTAGCCCCTAGTTTCCCAATTTCAAGGTATTTAGTACACCAGTGCTTCTCAACAATATTCTAGATTTGTCTTGATACATTATATAAGATCTCTTATCAGACTTTAACATTATATTTAATTCAAAATTAGTCGTTTCATGAATACAAATCAAACAATAAACAAAGCATCACACTTTTCAAGCAAATACTCAGAGCCAGGACCTAAGAGATCATGGTTGTGAGCTGTCCACTGTCCTTCTTTAACCTTCTTAATGAAACGTAGCCCTGTGTTTGTACTTAAAGACCAAAAAGAAGCAGTTAATGGGTAGAATACTCATGCTGACTAACTTTTATGTTGATATCTGTGAACTAAGCAACTACACGGAGGACAGCAGTGAATAATACTAAAACATGCTTGAAATACCTGTCATCTTGGTCTTCTAAATGTGTACTGTTTCTAATGTCATATCAATTATTACTATAGTCTCTTTAAAATTTTTTAAAGGTAGTAAAAGAAAATGAGAGTCAAGAACAAAATTTTAAGATTTCTTGAAAACATGTGGTAATATGCAATCGGATGTCCCATCTTGCATAACTATATCTGTTAATCTGAGCAACAAATTTGACAATAAAAATAGATAATATATTAATCACTGTTCATCAGCTACTCTTGTTTTGAAAATGTGTAAAAGTATGTGTTCTTACATGTTGCCCTGTTTCTGTCTTTGTTTTGTTTTTCTTGCTCTTTTTTATACTCTTCAAGATAAAAGAAAATTTTTAAAAAAGAAAATATTGATTATAGTATTTCTTGATCACTGATTATGTATTTCTCTTGACATTCTTCCCTTTCAATATTCCCTATGCTATTTCTGCAGAAGTCTCTTCTTTTATGGCTTTTAGAACTCCGGATATGGCTGCTCATTTGCTATAATAAACTCACTTGAGCACAAATATGTATTGAATTTATGTTAGATTAGAGGATACTCAATCTTCTATATTGAGTTTTTTTTATCAGTAGTTGGATAAATATTTCCCTTTCTCTTGTTTAATCATCCCTTCTTAATGCAAGATATGTATCTATATAGCTATTTTGATTTGTATATCATGTATAATTAAGTTACACTCAGTAAATTCATTTACATAATTGATCCCAGGAAATTTTAGGGAGTATTCATAATGTGAAAGAATTTATCTATCCCATCCATTTTCATGTTCTTTATATTCTATGAAGAAAATTTTATTTCTTGTATGAAATTTGTTCTAATGCTTGTGCATGTTCAATCACTTGAACTTCCAAACCATATAATCTTTCTTGTAAGCATAGCTTTATCTCTTTCATCATTTACAGATATTACTTCTTTTCTGTTACACTCCTAAGTGATGCTTGATGATAAAGACAACCATGAGGTTGTTTCTGTTACTTTTCCTTTCAGTGAAACACCATAAAGTTTCTGTCATGGAATAGTGTTTATGTTCCATTGTGAGATTTACATTATAACTAATAAACACATGTGTATATTCTAAAGTTTAAACTTTAAAAAAAAAAGACCAAAAGAGACCACCTTAGAGAGCAGAAGTTAGCAAGCCTACAGGAGTTCACATTTCAACAGATGAAGTACAGCATGTAGAAGTAGAGTAGCCAAAGGGAAGTATTGACCACAATATCAAACAAGCACAGAAAAATCAATATTAGGTGAATATTCCTACACAGTTTCTTTCTGGGCTTAGTCAGTTGATGATGTGGCTGTGGTACTATCAGGGCACTGTGGCAATAGCACAGGCCTGGAGAAATCCTCCCTTGCTTTCACAGGGCTCATGAGGCGTGCAGCTTGTGTGCATCTCTCTGGCTCATAACTCACAAGCCACGACCAGTACTTCAGCACCTTCTCCTTCTTATCTGGTCTCACGCCTCACCGAACCTTCTTTGGTGAAACTCTGTCCTCTGAGAAAGTGGTTTGCTTTTAGAAATAAAGTGCCAGTAAAATCAGACAGTTTAGATAACATAAAGAGATAGAAAGAGAGTGGCTAGCACTCCAAATACACACCAACTTATCAACGGTCAGGACAGGCACAGAAATAAATGAAGCGAGAAGGAAATATACTGATGGAAATACTGTTCCAATAAATTTTGTAGAGTGAATCATCATATCCCATCAAGTAAATACTAGCCTTGATGCAGAGGCTGGGGAATTGTGAATTATACTAGTATTAGAACACACCTAGGCTCTGTCAGTTATTTTAACCTCAGACGTAGTTGAAGTGTTTAAATGAAGTGATGTATTTGAAAGTATCCGATGGATTCAAACTATGATTCCTATTGCTATTGTTGATTTTCCCACTTCCATATATTTCCTGGATATTTCTATATATTCTGTTTCTATACTCTAGAAATTGAAAAAATTTGAAGACAGTTTGAAAAATAATTATACGTGTGGCTCGCTACACAACTGTACTGCAAATAACTTCAACGATTTATAGTACGCTTTTCATGAGTGAATTTGTAAACTTTTAGTGGGCGAATTGTGCAGCATATGATCACTCAGTAAATCTGCTGTACATGTGTAGAATACATACCCTCCCATGTTTACAGTGTGAACACTCAAAGGCAGAAGCTGAGGATCCATAGGTCATTCAAAGCTTTTCTGCATGTGATGGGGAGAATTTTAGGAGCAGGTCAATGAACCTGATTCAGGAAGACAAGCTGTGGGGTTGAATTGAAGCAGCTACTATGCAGGTCACGTCGTAACCCACCCCTTCTCCCAGGTGGTCATGTAGCACCCCCGCTCTGCAAATTGGGAATAATGATGCCGCCACTAAGGCGCATGCAGGCTGCTGATATGAAAGTGTTTGTGTGGACATAAAGTGTCATTATGTCGTTATGTGTGGTCCACAGGGCTCATGACTGATACATACAGTGTCAAAAGCAGTTTTCCTCTGTCTTACTGTTCACTGAAAATTGAAAAAGCAATATGCTTCTATTATCATTATTAATTGATCTATATAGAGCTTGTCACATTTCATTCTCAAGGGGATTTACATATTTGGCTGAGCATGTGACTGATGCTATGATACTGCACTATTCAATTTTAAAGTTATCTCATAAATGAGAAAATTAAATAGGTGGTTCGTATTTTATTCCATTTGCTGTCATGACTTTGGGAGTGAATGTAATTCATGTTATCACCTTAATTTTACGATCCTATGACATCAGCCTCAGCTACTAATAGCTGCTAACTCTGGCTCAATTCATCCATAATTCAGATATCCCAACCTGATGCACTTCTTTCGTGCAACCTGATTCATGGTGGATGGTGGCTATACACACACTACTTCCCCCTCATTTTGTAAATAAGCTTCTCTCCTGCTTCTAATCTTTATATACAGGTGTTTTGTTGGTAGTGACTTTTTCCTTTCTCCTGTTCTTTAGGCTTGTCAGCTAATCTTGCTTTTCCCAGATTGACCTACAGTGCTGTCTAAGATCTCTTCCCTCTGACATTTTCCATTGCTTGCTGCTGTACATGACTTTCCTCACATAAACTCAAGTATTAAAAGGGGGGCCGGGGAGATGGCTCAGTAGAATAAGTGCTTGACTGGCAAACACAAGGATCTGAGTTCAATCCCTGGTTCCACCAAAATAAATAAATAAATAAAACATAATAAGCCACAAGTCTGTTCTCCGCCACCAGCATTCTTCACCTAGGTAAGGGGTAACTACTTTGTTGGCCAAAAAGCCTTTGTCTTCTGGTTCTGCACACATAAAATTCAAAATATTAACCTAAGCAAGATTGATTTGACCACAATCGTCATAATGTCAGCACGACCCTTTCGGTTCAAGCACTTGTCCTGACTGATGCCTACCCCAGGAGCTCCAGAAGTTCAAACTCTGATATGGTTTACAAGCAACTTCACATTTCTAGCAGTAATGTCCTAGTTTCCTTGGGCTCCAGTGACTTTATTCAACTTGCATATTCAAACACCGCATATTCTTCCATGTTTCTCTGCTTTCCCGGGGTACTCTGATACAAAGAATGAACTGCATGAAATGTTTACTGAATGTTTTATATGTGAGACACTGTGCTGAGTGCTAGGTGTACAAGGATAGATAGGACTGAAGTCTTATTCTCAGGAAGCTCACAGTTTAGCAAAGGAAATAAGCATATCCATGAATAAACTATAGAAAGGAACTGATACCTGAAAAAGATCTTGAGAGATGCACTTAAATTGGCTACGTGTAGAAAACAGTAAAAGGCATGCAGATAAGAAAATAGCATATGCAGAGCTAAAATCAAAAAGCATTTCCTTTATTGTTTTTTTGTACCAGAACTCAAACTCAGGACCCTGCACTTGCCAGTCAGGTGCTTGTACTACTGAGCTATATCCCTGATCCAATTTCCCTTGCTTTATTCATCTTGAAAACACAAAGTTGATTTGAGACTCAGAGTAGAGTAAGCAACACAGAGCCGTAATGAAGAGCGAACGAGAAGCAAAAGCTTCTGCCCAGAGGGAGAAGTGGCCAAAGTGTAAGAAGGAAGGAGACTCTCTTCCCATCCAGATAAATGTCTTCAAAATAAGACTAAAATACATATTTCAATCTACTGTTTCTTCATTTGGGGCATGAGAATTTATGCCACTTGATAGTATTTTGGCTACAAAATTTAGCTCACATGGAATGTTTCTAATTAAAATTTGTCTTTTTTTATTTCTTTTTTTTTTTTTTTCATTTT